>MU403163.1:0-159194 GCA_022695765.1 Annulohypoxylon moriforme
TCGCAGTGGTAAGGTCAGGTGAGGTGCCTTCACCAAAAAACCCCTGCAGTGGTTAGGTGAAAAGTGGGGCAATGGTCGGTCCATCTATACTCCCCGGTTTAAGTGATGTTAATGCCGGGCAAGCCAGTTTAATTAAAAGTGAGCCTTGATGAGTTGTACAACAATCCAAGAGCTTGGTACTGTACTCCTTACGGCACACTCCCAACACGAATTGATTGAAAAGAATTTTGCCGGACGTCGATGATTCGTGAGGGTTTCTTCCCTTTCTTGTTAGAAATGGATCGGGCAGAGAGCTATCCATAGACGGTCTTGTCTTTGAGACCGCCTCAAATAGAATACGATAAGTTTAATTACAAAGTTCCGTCAGATCAGACAGAGAGTCCTAGCTCAGATAAGTTTAGGTGATCGTCGGAATCGAGAATGCAGTTTAATGGAGCTGATGGACCCAGCCGCGAGGACGTGATGTCATCCACAATTCTTTTCTTGGTTTTTGTCACTTTTACCACGCAGTAGTCCGTGCAAGTCAAGATGGCTCCGGCAGATGCAGAATTTCTGGAGTTCGCTGCAAGCTTAAATGATTCCACGTTTGAACGATGCTAGGAACCCCAGGAACTTCAGGAACCTCGCAGGAGCCTGAGAAAAGAAAGCTGTGATAGGGTCAACTTGGTTACCCCTTTTTCGTATAAGGTGGACTCAATCCGGATGATAGACAGAGATGCAGGTACATGCTGGGTATTTAATAGATATTAATGCATGATTAACTAAAGAAGTTACAAAAGGCGGACTGCCGTAGTCTCCTAAGACTAATGATAGAAATGTATGCATATGATATTGGCATTTTAATTGATTTGAATACCACATGCAGTTGGAGTTGCGAGATTCAAGATTCAATGTTTCCCAAAAGGTTCCACTGTAAGGGGAAAAGATGTAGGTACTTAGGTACATACATACAGCACTTTGGGGTATCGGAGTGTCGGAACTACAGTATGTACTTCGTACCTCTCTACTCGAGAAAGTCGAGCTAACCGCGTAGGGATGGAAGTACTGGAAGTACCACCGAACTTTTGTGGCTTGCCAAGCTGAGGTGAAGTCAATTTATGCAGATTGATTGGCCTGACGCGCTGCTTTAGCATAACAAAAGTAAAACGCGGCGACGCGCTCTTGCCTTCCAATCAGACGATTCGTCTCAATTCCCGTACTGTTCCGTACAGTCTGCAGCAGCGACGCACGACCCTCTCGGCCAATCAATTCCACTCCGTCTTGTCAATTTTAAACACTCGTACCATTATCTGTACTTTCTGCACTTTTCTGCACGAGCCCAAAAGACTTGAAGAATTGGGAATCAATCCGGTGTAACGGGACTTTATCTCGTTCACATTCTTAGTTTCACCCAATTCACCCACTCAACTTTTTACTTCTTCATCTATCCATACTATTGGAACTACAGTACATTATCAATATCATACTACTTAGTTAGCTTCATCAACAGTTCAGAGAGACAAGGACTCTCGTCAAATGACTTTCAACAAAACGAGATCTTGCACATTACAGGCACTACAGACATTACAAGCATTAGCATTCGCAATCCATACTGCATAGCCCATATCGTAATTGGATGCAGCTGGCAAGGTTCTGACCTTGTGGAAGACCGCAGAGACCGCATATCTATCCCATTTAAACCAACCAGATACCTTTCATACCATTCATACCAGTCGGAAGACCCGTAAAAAACTACTAGGATTTCGCTACAACATTCCTTGCAAACAGCTTTAGTCTACCAGGTCTAACAGGCCTAACGAGTTTTGCGAGTCTAACAGCAACTCTTCTTTTTTTATGATCTTCCCTCTTTAACACAATCCTTGCTGAGGAACTTGATCACGGTCTAGTCGTGTCAGCCCGCGAGGCCATTAACCAATCCTCTTCCGTATTTTCACTTATATCCATACATCCATTACATCCATTACACTTGAGGCGGGTCTACCTAAGTGGATCTCTTGCTGAGTTGGCTTTCTTGATTCTACCAATCCTAGTCATCCATTAACCCCATTCGGTCTTTTCTCTCTAACCCGAGCCCTGGCTCAATCTATTCTGCGTGCCGGTCCTGCAGGCTTCGCGCAGTTCTTGATACACGCTCTTTGACTCCTCCCTCTTTGGTGTCCTTGGTCTCTCTGGTCTGACTTGACTAGACGACCTTATTGCTCGACCATTCGACCGTTCGACCACTCGTCCACACACTCTCTTACGCCTACACGCCTACACGCCTACCATAGGCAACATAACCGCATAATAACCTACCTAGGCATATTGGAACCACCACCAGGCCAAGGTTGAGACGCATTCGCTATCTCGATCCCCCACGGAATCCGCCCTTCGTTCTCCCCTTTCCCCCCTCTTCTTCTCGACGCTCCCTTCCATCCACCATCCTTTCTTCTCCACTACTACTACATTTGCATACACATACATACATTTACACTTACATACTACTATTCAATATCATCAATTAATGACGGTATTGACTCGACTGAGGTGTATATCGTTATTTGAACTCTACGACAATTAGTTCACTTTTAAGACCTTCTATGCTTTAGGCACGTCAAGTGCCTGATTCCTGGCGCGCCACAAGTCACCCTTGCTTCGTGGCTCCACAGCTAATTAAATTCACCCAAAGTGAGTCCCGACTGAGTACTAGATCGTTCCATTTACCATGTCTTCCCATCGCTACGCATTGCACAAGGAGTAAGATGAACGGAGAACCTGATCTTCTAATATACACTTCACTCATACATCCATTGTACCTTCGTCTCAACTAATATCGAGAGCAAACAGCCCATAGCTTTACCGAGCGACGAGAACATAGTAATCTGGCCGAGATGGCCAAACCAACGCGTTTTGCGGCAAACAACGAGCCGCTACACATTTTCCAGGATGACATCTTCAACAGCCAGCAAGCACCATCTATAAGCCGAGCACCGATGCCCTCGGTTGGCAAGCAAGTCTCTCCCCGCCGCGCACTGCAAAGTTCAAATGCGAATGTGATGTTCAACCCCCCGAATGGCCACCCGAAGCAGCATTCGCCTTACAAAGCGGCTGGGCGCGCCGCCGCCTCACCTTTAGCACCGCTTGGATCTTCACATGGCGGTAAGCTAAATGCCGTGTCGATCCTGCCACCGACATCACACGGCCAGTCAACCGATTCAATGCAGAAGAAACAACCCATGATGTCCAGATTTAAGACGGTCGTCCAGAAACCAACGATGGGATCAAGCGCGAGTTTTGAGAAAGAGAACGTCCAGCCGACTCTATATCCGGCGCCGCCCCCCTTTAACTTGAACTTGGAGAACTATTACCAGAATGCACCCAGCCGAAAGCGAACACTCCTCGACGCGGCACCGATTCAAGACTCTAGACCGCCGAAGAAAGCCAAGCTGGACGAGTCTGCTTTACCAGCTCACGACTCATTCCCTCCTATCGTAGACAATGGCGCGAAACCTCTATATAGTTACGCTCAACTAATCGGAATGGCTATCTTACGCGCACCTCAAAGGCGACTTACTCTTTCGCAGATCTACAAGTGGATTTCCGACAACTTCTCATTCTACGGCGCACAGGATGCCGGCTGGCAGAACAGTATCAGGCACAACTTGTCGCTTAATAAGGCATTCATCAAACAGGAGCGACCAAAGGACGATCCAGGCAAGGGAAACTATTGGGCGATAGAACCTGGAATGGAACACCAATTCATGAGAGAGAAGACGACCAAGAAGTCAAATGCGAATATGGGAAGCACCCCTTTTATGTCTAGCCGCGCTGAACCTCAGCGTCTCGAACCTACTAGTTACCCGGATTGTTTGGCGTTGCCGTCTTTGCCTCCTGTTCTTCCCGTCCAAGCGCACCCGATTGCTCACGATCAAATGACCTCCCAAGCCCCGAACCAGCCCGAGCCTCAAGTATCATCAGATGCCACCATTCCGCTTTCCGATAACGTCGGCCCGGAAGAACAACCAGAAAGAAATCAGGAACAAGAACTACCTGTAGAGTGTAGTACATACTCTCCTCTGCCCGCTGCAATGCATTCGTCTCCTCCGATCCCGCGTCGCTTGGAGGCTCGTAGCAACACACCGCCTCCCATGAAGAGGGACCCTCCTTCCTCCGGCCCACATAAGCGTAGCCATAGGCGCAAGTATGCTTCGATGGATGCTTCAATGGATGATAGCGGGTATATCTCGTCTTTAGACTCTTCGGTAATGCGCCCTAAGGGTAACCGATTACTTAGCTCGGGAACCGATCGTCCTCGAATCAAGCGAGGCCGAGCCGAGGAAGAGATCGCACGATTGCGTGCCTCCTCTTACGATAGTCCTACTAAGGGTCGTTCTTTCGAGTTCATCCCACCCTCTTCCTCTCCGCTGAGGCAAGCTAGCGGTCAGATGCTACCGCCCCTGACTCCGGCTGTCAAGGTAAAGCCGCCTCCGAAGCCTCCTGCTTCCGTCTCACCGAACACCAACCTACGTATCCACCGAGACAAAGTCCGGTCCATGCTCAACTCACCTCTTCGTCGTGTTAGTAACATTCAAGGCGCTGATGAGATAATTCCGTGGAGCCCGGCTTTCCAGATGGATGATTCTTTATTCAACTTCAATGACCCCATTACAGAATCGACCGACTTCGATATATTCCAGGATATGTCTCTAGATCCATTCTTCGTGGCTGCGGACAATGGCTCGCCCCTCAAGCGCTCGGCTAGGAGAATGCGCTTGGATCGTTCTGCTTCTGCTAATGCCCTGGGTGAACTCACGAACTCAACCTCTAAGAGATCAATCACCTCAGCACCTTTACTAAAGGCCCCTGCTTCATCATTGGCTGTACCGTATGAAACTCCAAGCAAGGTATTCGAAGGCATGTCTTCTCCTAGCAAGTATCTGCAGTCTCCGATTAAGAATGGCTCTCCTATCAAAAACGACTGGAACCTAGAGGAATTCTGCACTTCTCAATTCTTCGAAGATGATCTCGAAGATGGTGCTGGTATAGATATTCTCCAGGGCTTTGAAAGAATTAGTGGCAGTCAACCCCCTAATGGAGTCTCATCTACTAAGACCTCGAAGCCGGGCCTAGGCCGCAGCTATACGACTTCATTCTAAATTCCCTGCGCTACCTATTCGCGGGTTACTAATGGGAATCATGTCCATTTTCATGATGATTACGAATAACGACTCAACCACACTACCACCTACCTCTTCTAAGCGGCTGCTTTCGACTTGCTCTGGCCGAAGGCGTTGCCGACACCTTTGACGAATATAGACCTTACTGCCTACCTTCTCGCCCCACGGCCTTATTGCCTACTGCTTACATTCTTAATGACGACACGTGTCAAGTACATATCATTGCTACTACAACGCCTACATGATGAGATCTGGATTTTCTCAACTTTTTTTTTTCTTGGGTTTCATGCCACGTGGATACAAGCTGAACCAACCTGTCTTTTCCTATCGCCCGTATTTGAGAGTCCGATCGTTCAGGTTATGAGGAGGCATACGAGAAGGCGTTAAAATGAGATGTACTTTGAAAAGGGATGCCGGCAAGGGGAGGGGAAACTCAAGGAAATATGTACGAGGATTACGCACCTCGAGAGGAGTTTTGAGAGTTGAGAGGCACCATTCCTTTTTGGTCCGGGACGGACATACCGCGTTTGGAGTGTGGATTCTTCGATTTTTTCTTTGCTTTTTCATGGATGGACAGGCACAAACCTCAGTCATGTAGGACGACGACTACTGGAGTTGGGACTGGTGGTTCTTGTGATGCTTGGTTTTCCACACGTACGGTTATTAGTGCTCAATACTACCGCCAAAACTATGGCTCTGTTTTTTCCCAACCGCGATTTCTATTGCATCGTGATATAGTAACGATAATATGACGACTTTGGTATGCGTTGTAGAAACATGTCCATTTCACGGTATAAGCTTATTTATTAGGTTCATGTTGAATGCCATATCTACGATGGGGTATCATTGAGTTATCTCGGCGCGTAGTCAAACCAGCCTACTACCATGACAGAATCCGCGAAGAAGCCAAGTCTATATCACAAAGGGGGGGTTCTCCTCGGCGCCAAAGTCCATTCCTCTCAAAAAATTCATAAACGATCGATATAAACGCCAACCCACCCTAAAGATATTTTTATTCCGCTCACCAGTACAATAATAACGTATTACAACACTCCCCCACGGCTTCACCCCAGAGTTCCGCTGACTTAGACGCCAAATCTCGTTTCCCCTCTACTATTATTACTCGACAATATGATAAGAGAAAAGCGGCTCGGTCTTAGTAAATGCCCATGCGGGTAGCCCAGCCGGCGTCTTTCTGATTCACGTTGATCTGATAGGGGAAAGGGTTGGCTTCGCTGGTTGTGATGGGCGGGATGTGGTCTTTATGAGAGTTGACGCATGTTACGATTTTCATGGCGGTCGTTAGGAGGGTTTGTTCCATGGCCTTGCGGACTTTGGCTCGTTCTATAATAGATATTTGCAATGTTAGGTATTATGTTTTATACGTCTCGTATACTAGGTATTCAGCTACTCGGATAGGGAAGGAGAGACAAACCGCTGTCTGTGCGCGGCTCGGCTACGGTAACCTTGACGGTCCACGACTCCCAGCAGATCTCCTCGTCGCCGCCGTTGTATGCGCGCATGTACCAGGTCTTCCGTCGCTTCTTCTCGAAGAACTGGACCGATATGTGCCCGCGCCCGCCGCTACCTCGGCTCGGCTGTTGTTGTACCGGGTGCGATAGCGAGCGGGAGTGCGTGTGGACGTGCGTCGTATGCGTCGTGCGCTCGGCGTCGAGCTCGCGCTCTAACTCTGCTGCACGCTTCTCGATCATGGTATCTAGTTCGGCATCGTCGACGAAAGGTAAGGTAATGTCGAGAACCTCGCGCGAGCGAGGCGTCAGCGACGGGAAGAATCGGTGGAAGAAGATCGTGTGTAGGATTCCTGGGAGGAGAGAACCGCCGAGCGGGTTAGCTTGGACTTAAGGCACGCATAATATATCCATTTGTATATGTATGTGTATATAGATATATAAGTTGGAAGACTCAGAAGCATAAATGGGGATATGTATGGGATTTAGGGGGTTTATAAATGGGTAAAAGGGGCGCGCGGGTGGATATAGGGGATCCATCTTCCCACCGTCGTGGTCGACGATGGATGGACGGAGACGACAACGATGATGACGGGCGCGGGGCATGTGATTGGATGCTTGTTTTTTTCTGCCTCTCTAAATATATAAATATATATACCTCGCACTACATCTCGTACCGACGCTGGATCGGCAAAGGCCTCGAGGATAAATTCTTGTGGTGTTTGTTGGTCCATGGCGTAGTACGGAGCCGGGTTTGTTCTGCTTTGCTTGTGAAAGTCGGGCGACGGATATGGATGACCTTCCCGAGGTCTAGGGGCCACGATTGTTTGTATCATCAGCAGTTCTTCTTGTAGTAATGGAGTAATGGAGGGGTTCTTAGTCGGCAAAGGAGGAAAGGCTGAGTTTCTTTGCTGAGGGGAAAACTGGATTTGCTGGATTTGGCTTTGGAACGTGGGGTGATTGGAATGGGCACGGGGGGATCTGTCACGCTAACTTCCGCTACATTCCGCTAAATCCTTAGGTACAGATACTTCCCAACGTCCCTAAATCGAATGCGTCATATCAGCCACAATCATCCCCAAGAATTGAGCGACTTGAGCTGAATATGTGGCTTTACCAGGCTCTGCAACGCACCTACCTACAGTGGTAAGGATCCGACTTGGAAAGCTCGTGCTAGGTGAAAGTACGCACTAAAGCTTTAGTTCCACAGGGTATTAGGCGCCTATCTTATCAATTGATTTAGTTTAGGTACCTACCTGTGTAACCATGTTAAAATGTTAGGGGACGACTCGCGCTTGGACCGAGGCACACGTCAGTTTATTGAACTTTTAAATCCAATTTTGGCGGTTGCAGGTGTCTTCTTAGCTTCTAGGGGTTGAGCCTTCCAATGCTGAATCATAAGTCGTTACCCGAATTATCCATCCGAACCCTTCGATAAGATCGAATCTTCCAAGATTCTTCAAGAATTATTTTACTTCTTGAAGCTTCTTCCGATTCCTCAACAATGATATCAGCTTCCCGGCGATGGTTACGCCGTAATAGAACACCAATTGCTATCGGTGTCGGCGTCATTGGCGCCGGTTATTTAGCAACTCAATATGTCCTCAGCAAAATCAACGATGCGCGCGAGCGCATGAGCAGCGATCGCATTGCGAAGGAAAAGTAAGAATATATGTGTGCCTGGATACCAATTCAATCGAGTCTAACGATATCCTAGCCTTCGCCGGCGATTCGAACAAAACCAGGAGGACTGTACCTTCACGGTTCTAGCCCTGCTTCCGACCGCGACCACTAACATTCTCGAGACAATGAACACCGAGAAGATTACATTAGAGATCCAGCAGATGAAGAGCAAGAGCTTACGAAATAGCGGGGAGTCGTCGGCTACACCGCCTAGCATTGCCGACACGACGATGACCGAGGAAGAAGGGAAGAGTATAGTGAGTCTAGAGAGTGGTGTGCATGCGAGTCAACTATCATTGCCGCCCACGTCTACCGCAGGAGATGGTTCTCAGGATGGTAGTCAACCTGCCCAAAGACCTAACAGAAAAACCAAGAGACAGTTGTGGGATGATTTAACAATAAGTTGTGAGTTAACTATCGAGGACCACAAGGAGAAAGTCACGATTTTGAAAGCTAATTAACAATTCTCTAGCAATAACACGCGCTTTTACTCTTATCTATACACTAGCCCTCCTTACTATGCTCACACGAATTCAACTAAATCTCCTCGGTCGACGAAGCTACCTGTCAAGCGTGGTGTCGCTGGCTACTGGAACTGCTCAATCAACAATAAGCTTGGAGAATAATGATGATGATAACCCAGAACACGCCTATGGTAGTGACTTTGAAACGAACCGGAAGTATCTAACCTTCAGCTGGTGGTTATTACACCGCGGCTGGGTCGAGATCATGGAGAACGTTGAGGGTGCCGTCCGTGAAGTCTTCGGACACTTGAGCCCTCGCGACCTCCTAAGCTTCAATACCTTCTCGATCCTCACGCTCGAGGTGCGCAAGAAGATGGAAGGCAGGTCCGAAGAAGAGAACAAGGGGCAACGACCAGGCGCCAAATGGTTGCCGTTCTTGCTGCCCCCTACTAAGATGGAAGACTTCGTTCTCAAGGAATCAGGCGTCCTAGGAGATGGCGCATCATCGACCGCGCAGCCAGGTGCTTCCTCACATGCCCCTCCTGAGACATCTCTCCGTCGTCTCCTAGATGAGACCTCTGACCTTATCGAGTCACCTGCTTTCACGCACGTCCTAACTCTCCTCCTCGACGCCGGTTTCTCTACTCTTCTACACAAGAAACTGCTCCCAGGCGTCTTCGACACTCCGGGCGGAGCCTTCACTACCCCACCCGCAACAGATATGGGAGCGCTAGCAGGTCAACAGGCGGCGCAATCAGCAGCTTCGTCCAAGATCGTCTTGTTACCCAAGATCCTATCTGTGTTAACGCGACAGGCACACGTCATCGGCAACGGCATGCCCAATGAATACCTACAGGACATGGAACAAGTGCGTGATCTTGAGGCTTTCGCGGCTGTCGTCTACTCGAGCAACTGGGAGAATGAGATCCACCAGGATGATGGCGCTTTTGCCGAAGCAGTTGCCAAGCGAGCCGCTGCGGATGAGAAGGAGGTGGCTGGTGGTAGCGGGAACAGGCTGTTGGGGTTGGGACCTGAGGGGAGTGCCTTGGGAAGGTTCTCCCAGGCCTCGACGGCGGGTGAAGAGAGCATGGTTTTGGTTGATCCTTCGCAGTCACAATCGCAATCGCAGTTGCAGAGCTCGTTTGAGAGCGCTTGGGGCAAGGCTACTACAGATGGAAGATAGAGCTGTTCTGAGAGTGTTGGGTATGCTGGTAATGTTGGTCTAGCATGGGAAATAAACATCACGTCTAATATATTCAAAAATGGTCTTTAAGTTGGCGAGCGGCGTACTTCATAATACAGTCTACGATAAATAGGAGGGGTACGACATCACAAAATTCAAGGATATATCATCATTACGTCGGGATCGCGACGACTGGCTCCAGTTTACCTCATAGAATATATATGTAACACTAGTATCTCGGGACCTCGAAGCTTGCTTAGTATTCATTTGGTTGGGGTTGACTCCGTTGGGGGAGTCGAAGATGATATCATCTCTACCTAACCACAGGTCTTTCTAAGTTTTGATGTCCCCGATGCCTCGTATGGGAGGCTGCCTTTTAAAGGTGTCTGGTCCTGATTAGCCACCTATGTCTAAGTATGATCGGGCGATAGACCGAGGCCTCTAACCGCCTATCTCTTTTCTCCATGCTCAAGATAGAAATCGAATGGGTATTCCGCCCTTAACCAATTGTAAATACATACGTGCTTAGGGTATGAGCTCATCGAACCCTCCTCTTGAACGCCCAAGGCAGATTTCGTCCCGGAATCGTTGTAGTGTGAAAAGCTCGTTACATAAGCCCTCTTACAAATTTATCCAAGCCCATCTCGAACATCTCATTCCGAACGCCTTGGCCGCCTTTGTGCTCGACTGGGGAGAGCGGGTTCTTGACAACTGGGCGTAGAAATGTTAGCATAGTTGTTCTTTTTGGATATGAACTGTGTTTTTCTACTTCTTCCCCCCACGCCTCCATATTGATCGACCAGCCACTCCCCAAAAAAGGACAGTGGCATAGGCATTCTCTTAGGCATATCCTTCCTTCTTCCTATCTTCCCACCTCTCTCCCCATACCCGCGGGCCCAAAACAGCCCAACCCGACATAAAACAAACAAAATATGCGGGGAAGCAGAGTAAACTCACCATACTCAACCCAAAGGTTAATATAAATCTGATGCAACACATTCCGCATACTCAGCGCCCCGGGCTCAGTAAGCATAGCGAAGCGCAGGTTGGTGGGCGTCTCGTAGTAGTGGAGCTTGTAGTGGGCGGTGCGGAAGGCGATGAAGGCGTCGTCTTCGCCGCCGAGCTTGCGGACCATGTTGCGCAGCGAGAACACGGTCCCGAAGATCAGCTTCGCGTCGTCGTCGAGTCTACGCTTCGAGGCGGCCGATAGAGCGGGAGGGATCGTGGTTGCGGGCGCGGACGGGTGAGAGGGTTGTTGAGATGTTGGGCGCGAGGAGGGAGGGGAGGTTAGGCTGGGTCCGGAGGAGGAGGAGGGCGGAGGGGGGGCGCGGATGTGCCATTGTTTGGAGTATATACACTCCGCTGCGAGGGTGTTGTTAGCTATGTTTGCATATAGGGTTGTTTATAGAATTGTCGGTCGAGTCGTAGAGTGGTGTATAGGGATGCAGAGGTAAGAGAGCCTTACTATGACGATCGAAGATGTAGAATGAGTAGACTTGTATAGGCATGGCTGAGATGGTAGCTAAGGTAGCTGCTGTAGCTACTATGTACTATAGCGGGCGGGCTCGCGGCTGAAATCACATGCTCCGCAAGTTAGACGAGTCGGTACTGCGTATGTCGTTGAAATTGCTAAAAATAATGGGAAAGCTTTCCAGGTTGGAATTGGAACGATGACCGGCAAGTCGGCACAGGCACATGCTACGTACTTTAATCACTATTTGCGGGCCGGTCCAGGGGGGGTCCAGACTCGCAGGACTTGCAGGCTTTCAACCTTTTACAGGCTGTTACCAAGACGGTACTTAGGCGAACTTAAAGTCGCACCTACATACAGTAGCGTGGGATTCGTTATCATGTACCTCTTATTATATGCAGCTGCCTTTCAACATATAGCGGAAGACCCACGGGACATTGGATTTTCATAATTTCCTCGACGGTTCATTCGTACAAGCGCTTATTATTGCTTCAGCTACTCAAGGATTGACATACATTGTCAAGGCTATCCGTACCAACAAATGTGCCCTACCAATCTACTAATTCGTTATCTAGGGTCCGCCTGCCCGCCTTAAGAGAACTCTCAAACCCCTCCAGCGGGGATTCCAGCTGCAGGAGCAGGGATGTTCGAGGTGAATTTGGGGGCGGTGATTCGCCCAATAGCGCAATTAGCTTGCTGGTTGGGCTGAACCTCTTGAAAATCCATAATCCTTGGTGCACATGGGGCATGGGGGGAGTGCCGGGGGAAGGCACCAGCACCAAGAGAAGAAAGTGAGACGGGGAAAGAAGAACAAAAAGAACCTTAAGAAGTAGGCTTGAGTACTTTTGTACCTAGCGACCTAAAAATCTAATCATTTCTTCGCTTCTCACGTTTTGTCCAACGTTAAGCTCTACTAGACAATACTAACTGTTTTGTCCTCTTACTTCGTGTATACTTCTGTCAATGTGTGAGAAACGGTGTCGGCATCTCGAGATTTGATTTACGGACGGATCAACGCAAACCACCATGGCGGATCCTTTAGCTACCACCGTCTCGACCGCCTCTACGGTAGTACCAGACGAGAATGTTGAACTAGGATTAAAAGAAGCCAAGCCACCAGTGCTCGAAAGCTCCTTGAGTTTTCCTCCGTCGCCGCATATTACAATCCAGCAAGATGTTGATGCGCCAGAGCGGCCATCGCTTGCCCCTCACCTGTAAGTCTAGGAAGACTATTGTCCCCGCGATTGTCTTGGCCCCCTAAGGATCTGCCATGTGGTATCGTTGTGTTGTGTATCTGTCTAAGACATTAATTACAACCTCCAGGTCTGCGCCGCCTACTGTACCGAATTTCCCAAGTCCCATGAGGCATCATAGAAGAACACCGTCCCAGCATCGCGAAGTCAAGGTTAGTGGGGGATCATCGAGATCACAGATCGCATCATGAACTGGGTCCATGAACTAAGACCCTGTACCAGGAAACCCTCAATGCCAAGACCGAGTACTCCCACGACGAGACAGATGGAAGGTCGCAACAGGCCATCAATCAATATACTATCAGAGAAGAAATTGGAAGAGGTTCGTACGGAGCTGTACATCTTGCCACAGACCAATTTGGTACCGAATATGTAAGCGCCATCTAGCCAGACTCTTAACCCACAACCTCACTGATTGGTTTCGCGCCAGGCTATCAAAGAGTTCTCGAAATTGCGCCTCCGGAAACGAGCCCAGTCGAATATATTGAGAAGGCCCGAGGGAGGCAGGCCGCGACTCGGTCCCGGGCGAAGCCTATGGAGCGCCCATAAGAAACAACTTAGCCATCATGAAATTGCGGAGGCGAAAGACGCTCTGTATCTAATACGAGAGGAGATTGCCATCATGAAAAAGCTCAACCATCCCAACTTGGTACAGCTAATCGAAGTACTAGACGATCCCGAGAATGACTCCTTATATATGGTTCTGGAAATGTGCAAGAAAGGAGTTATCATGAACGTCGGGTTGGCTGAGCAAGCAACCCCTTACGATGATGAACAATGTCGCTTGTGGTTTCGTGATCTTATCTTGGGCATAGAGTACTGTAGGTTTCCATCGAGTCACAAGTTTTGATATATCATACTAACTTTACATAAGTACATTCTCAAGGGGTTGTTCATCGAGATATCAAGCCAGACAATCTCCTACTAACTGAGGACGATGTGCTAAAAATCGTCGATTTCGGAGTATCTGAGATGTTCGAGAAGCCAGAGCATATGATGACTAGCAAATCTGCTGGTTCACCAGCCTTCTTACCCCCTGAGCTGTGTCAACCTAAACATGGCGACGTCTCGGGTAAAGCAGCGGACGTGTGGTCCATGGGAGTTTCCCTGTATTGCCTCAAATACGGAAAGCTGCCCTTCAAACGAGATAATATTATAGAAATGTTAGAGGCGATCCGAACCGAGGAGTTGCAAATACCATCCGAAGACGAAGACCCGAACTTTGTAGATCTCATCACCAAGATTCTAGACAAAAATCCAGAAACGAGGTTAACTCTTCGAGAGATAAGAGTAAGTTTGCTTAACTCAATTAAAAATATTAGATACTGACCCAAGTAGAATCATCCCTGGGTTACCAAGGGCGGTACCGATCCCCTGCTTTCGGAAGAGGAGAATTGTTCAGATGAGGTGGAACTGCCGAATGCTCTGGAAGTCAACCACGCATTCACAAGAAAGATGGACCACTTGGCTTGTGTGGTAAGGGCTGCTATCTCCTATAAGATTTTCAGTTTTATAATACTAATGCACCATCTTAGTTGAAAGCGATCCATCGGTTTAAGAGCCTCACTTCCAGGAGCAGATTTTCGACGCCCGAGATTAGGACGCCTCAAACGACACTTCCGCCAGAACTAGCAGAGAAGGAGGTTGTCCCAGAGGTCGCGGACACCTCTACAATCTCGACGGACTCAACGGCAGCTCCTGAGACTCCTCCACAGCCGACGCGGCAGAAATCGATCGCGGAAGAAGCGGCGGAGCTCATCAAGCAGCGCAGAGCTTTCCACGCAGCACAGAAGCACGCCGCAACCCACCCACCGATGCCAGTCGAAGAGGGAGAGAAGGGGCATGCCCATGATGTAACAGACAAGACGCCGCTTTTCTTAGGTATAGGAACCGGCGGACACGATGATTTTATTGGTTCTGATCCTCCAACTGATGTTGTATCTGACTCACCTACTGGAATCGATTTCGACGTCTATGACCGTGCCTTCGAGACGGAAATCAAGCGCATCCGCTCCGACAAGAAAAAAGGTCGTGCCAAGACCTATCTCACGAGGCTCGTAGGGGAGCAAGAGGTGGATAAGTACGCCAGTGATGATTGTATGGTTATCGAGGCCGGAAAGACACTGGCATCCAGCGCGTATGCACACGGCTCGTCGGCCGTGGGAAGAGGATTGAATCATTTGCATGAGGCAAGAGAACGTCTGCATCACGAAAGCAACAGCGCAGAGGGTGAGCGTGGAAGCCCGAGCAGCGTTTCGGAGGCAGTCGAGGCGGCGAGGCAGCAGGGACATAGGTTCGCGAATCTAGTGACGTCCATGATGAAGGACCCTAAGGAGAAAAATACGAACTAAGGACAACGCTTAGTGAGCATTCCGAAGTTTTCCGGTATGAAGGTGAAGGGGAAGGGTGCTTAGTTCCAAATAATCGCGATGTGACGCGTCACATCACGACGCGATAAATTCCCTCGGGATGTTCGGGCGACAAAAGCGAAGGAGAGACGGAAACGCGATTCCCAAACTCTCTATCAAAGCGGGCGTTCGGGCTTCTAGGACGGCAAGGTAGGAAAAAGTGGACTTGAACGGGGCCGAATTTCGTTTCATCACACGCAAACAGGTATTGCGCTGGCCGCGAGATCGAGATAATGGGACGGATCGGGACGGGTTGGAAGAGGAAATTTTTTCTGATTACCCATGCTGTCATGGATCCCCCACTACCCTACTACCCAAAGCTTATTATCTAATTTCTGGCATACTGGGGGGCAAGAAGAGCGACGATCATATTCGCGATATATCATCTACGTAATCAAGTAATGACCAATGGTTCACCCATGACTCGAGACATTACAGTTGACGCGAAAAAAAGAAAGAGGTAAAGCAAACTCGGAGGAATGGAAACTTGCTCATGAAATGGATTGGGTAAGACGAAATCAAGCCCAGAATCCTACGCGATCGGGTCTCGTTTGCGTGAGTGAGAGATTCGGATGTGGCTACCGAAGATAGTCTTGACCACCCTCCAGAGGTATTACATACATACAGCCGTAGTCACGAGTGGGAATCATTGCCGCATCCGTCCATCTGCGAGCGTTGTTCTCTCATTCGTCCCCCTTCGCCAATGCCAATGTAATTTTTGCAGCTTTGTAGATTTACTTTACTCTACCTGTACACCATCGCGCTATTCTTAGAGGCGAGGGCTGGCGGCTTGTTAAGGGAGTACCTTGTGCGATCCTACTCGGAAGTGTATATACATATGCCACCTACCTACCTGGCTACTTGCAACATGACAGCCCTGCTTTTTTGTGCTTTGGGCGTTCGCGGGAATTAAAAGACCTCACTCAACTCCTCACCGCGAAAGGGGGCAGGGAAAGAGAGAATTGGCCAAAGAGCTTTCGGAATCCGACACACGTGTAGAGCCCGGCCAATATAGTAGGTAGAAATGTTGCATATTGGGCGAAAGTAGGCTGGCCGTGTTGGTTGGTGGGAAAGGGAAGGCTGAGACCGCCCCGTACATACACCGCTAATCACCAGCTCGATCGTTATCGCCGTCGTGTTTCATGATGGGGAAAGGAGGGCAGGGCAGGGGAGGCTGTCGAGTTAGGGTTTACATGGGGGATAGGATAGGGGTAGGGGTCTGGATCTATGTATGTTCTACCTTCTCACCTTGCCTTGCCTTGCCTGTGCCTTGCCTTACATATCTACTAGGTGAATAGGCAGGTAACCTGCCGACGTTATACGGCGCGTATGGTCCGGTTTATTGCGTGATGATGATGGCGATGGCTAGAATTGCGTATTGAGACAAATTTTTTTACTCGGTCTACGTGCGTTATTGAATTATTCCTGCTTTCCTTGCATGCTCGCTTACTCGCTCGATGACTTCAAGACATCAATAGCTCCCGCTCCGCCCCGGGAGATGCTCGCTCCGTGCCCCCTTATGCAACTGCCAGCTGGAAGTGTCTACCTTTCTCATCTCCCTTTTCTCTCTCTTATTCCCGTTCTCTTTCTCTCCTCCTTCATTCCTCGCCACTGCTACATATGGGCACGAGGACATCGTTATGCGGTTGGAATATTAGATGTACGAACAACGAAACAGACATATCAAGAAATAAAATAGAAAAACACTGAAAGGCTAGGTAGAATGGACCCCCAAAGGTAACCTAACCCCGGATTTTTGCACTTGCCGCACCACACACCAAAAGAGCTAGCTCGGCAAACGAAGAATCTAGATCCTCCTCAGGTCTAACAATTTCGGCCGACCAAGGCTTCGAGAAACCCTTGGCGAGTCCCTTGGTTTGTATAGGTTAGGCATGTTTAAGAATCTATAGTTTTCAGTTTCTCTTCCTCTCGCTTCTCTTGACAGAAAAAAAAATCCTTGTTTGCTTGTTCTTCGTTATATTTTTTGCTTGGCCCCCTTCGGCAATTGGTAATTGGAGGGGACGGCCCGTTTCGATAGCCTAGGTAGTAGATAGTCAGGGCTTTGCGGCAAACACAAACCTCAGAATCGCGCGAGGTTCGGTGTAATCTCATGGCGAAGACGGACTCGTGATGTTACAGAGTCTTTCTTCGCTGTTGTATCGTACCTTGGGGTAAGGTAGGACTCTCAATTACTAACCCCCGTCGGGCGAAGAGACAAGATTCGCCTCATCTCGACAACAGGATGGAAAAAGAGGAAAATGATAGACATCAAAGCCCCTTTTCTGGATTTATGTTCCACGCGTCTCTTTTGACGTCTAAGTAGTTGTCTCGGTTCTTGACCTCTCTCGGGGATTATCTACACGTTAGCCTGAAACATTGACATCCCACGTTTTTTTAAAACTGCCTGGATATGTACGTAACGATACACTAGAGATGCCGTAGATGCCGTATAGATTTCTAAGATGGACATGTACAGAGACGAGGGATTTAATGAGACGACAGCCTCAACCCGCATGGCCGGCTACGACGGTGATTGGATAGTTTCTCCAAAAAAGAAAGCCATACAATTTAGATCACTATCATAACATTACTTGATATAGCATTATATAGCAATTGCACTGTAGAGCATCATCGCATATGACGCCACTAAGCGACCGTACGACAAGCAGGGGAATGATATCCCTAGTCTTCCCCCAACTCCTTGAGCTTCCTCTTCTAAAACAGGAAGCTTGTGGTCGTATATCCCCAGGTTTTCTTGGTCTCCGGTCTCCAAACGTATGTGTAGTATGTATGCCGAGGGCATAAAATGTTACTCTGGCGTAGGTGTGACAGCCGAGGCGACTGGATAGATGTCCCTAGGATCTAGAACTAGTCTATTATTTTCCCGGTAATCTCGTCTGAGTTAATTGCGCGGTGTGGGTGCACAGTCAGAGGTCAGAGGTCGGCTGGCTTTCATGTTACCGTCTGGCGTTGGAGTTGACCAGCCAGGCTCAAGTAGGAAATCCTATCCGACCTCTGATTTGTGTTGGCCGGCGCCATTGTACCTAATGAGCTCCGGATTAAAAGAGGGACATCCGGATAGGCGCACCTTCTAACCATGATTTACGAAATCCATCATTGACTTTTCCTGCCCCGCGTCTAAGCGGTCGATGAAGACTGGAGAAGGATGGAGATGAGGAGGCTAAGCTCTGGAGGAATTGGCCCAAATCAGCGCTATGCAGGCGAGCTACCGACCCCAAATTAACCATTTCGGTGGGCTGATATTTAGATATTAGATATTAGATATGTCAATATTGGTACTTTTTTTCAGCTCCCTTAAATTCCGAGTAGTTTGGTCTCGGGTCTACAAACTTGCCGACCATATTACCTTTCCCCAGCCTCTCGTATAAAGGAGAAAGACATGGAATTCGAAGTTTTTGATCCAAGCGAGCGGTGTGGTGCCAGGTGCGAATTCGGAGGACCTCCCGGCTCAACTGCAGAAGCCGTCCGGGATGAATGTTGTAGATAGGTTAGATACCTAGGTAGGCAAGGTAGGAAATACTACCGTGGCCGGTCTTAAAAACATCACCGCTTAAAAAATAGGCTTAAAGTACGTTGAGATCCCTAATATCGCTTGATGTGTATACGAACGGGAGATGATATGGCTTTACGGCCCCCATTACAAATTAGGCCATGTCAGTATAAGTATAGTATCCAAGTATCCGACACAGTGAAGATGATCGACGCAGACACATCGTTGAGACATGTGGCTATCGGAATACCAGGTATATGATCTTCATTGCATGGTGGCCAAAATCCTTGGCACTGATATCTGTCCGCTTCGGGTTTGTTGATGGCGTACAGGTAAGCGTACACTTATTTCGTTGTCACTTTTACTTTTTCCCTGCGGGTGCGCAGGCGCGGATGCGGGACTCGCAGGCTTGCAGGTCGACTGCAGATAGAGGAACGGCCACTTGGCAGGAACGCAGACGGCCAGTCGCCGATGATGGGATAATCAGATAATGCGTACTCCCATAAACGTTATATGCTCCCGGCGTATATATTAACTTAAAAGCGCGTTGGTTGGTTCGCAGGGGGTAGACGAAAGACGCTGGACGGAGATGACATCCAAATGTGTTGAAGCTGACAAGGCTCAATCACAAGCTTGCGAGTAACGGATTCATGACGTCAGCTGCCGAATTGGTAATGGAATCCAACAGGCGATCCGGTCAGAACGTCTTCTCAGGTGATCATGATATATAATTTGCTAGCCATATGCGGATTGGCTAATACGGAGCCAATAGATCAATGATGCCGAGTAAATCAAGTAGATTAAGCTTCCGCTTGAGTTGACACGGCTGTACGGTTTCTGTTTTCCCTGAGCAGATCGGAAAAGGTAAGTCTTTGTCACAATTTGCCAACCCCTCCCAAACTACTGGGTCCAATTGCGATCTCGTCTGCCCGAAAGCCAAGAGGTCATAGCCCTACAGCACACCCGTAGTACACGTAGTACAACTTAAGATGCTGCCGCACGCCACAGCCGATTCGGAGCGGAGAGGGCACTTACCCTTTTATGTGATCGAATAGGCGGGCATGTAGGAATAAGCTGCCGTTGGAGGCTGCTTGGAGGCCTCCGGCACGATAATAAGTCAAATGAAAACGAAGGGAAAAAAAGTGAGGGAAGCTTGGCGCGCAATCGAACAGCTCTAACCCGCATGGGAGCAAGCTTTCGTGCTTCGACTTGATATGCATGTAGCTTTAGCTACAGCAGTAGCTATGAGAAGCTTTCGACATCATGACTGGCCCGCTGCAGCAAGGATGGACGTGCATTCTTATCCACTTCAAGAACCCTCCCAAGGGTTCCGTAAGTAGCAAAACGCAAAGCAGCAGTAGGTAAAAAGTCGGCCCCTTTTTTTGCCAGATCATCGATGCATGTCGATGCTCCCCTGCCGGTATGTACATGGTGAAGCTGATATCTGACGGGGAAGAGGAAGGATAGGTAAAGTAGGAGCATGTTAGAATAGTGGGCAATTTGTAGCGGTGAGCGGGCTTGAATTGGCTATGTTTTGCATTCGTGGTGGCGGCGAACGCAAGGTGACCGGTAATCACGAATGCTCGCAACATGTGGTCTCGGGACGCGGGAGCCGAGCTAACTGGCCGTAGCACGAGTGCCCAGATTCGGATGTTCTACATATTTTCGTGATTATTTCTCATTATTAGCTGAGCATTGAGCATCAGGGAAATGCCTCATCTAATAAGTCAGCAGAAGTACACCATGCAACGTTAAAGATACCTAAGTAGGTAGCTAAGATAGCGGGCTGGCGGTGCTCCCGTAAGCTACTCTAATAAGTTAGATAGGATACCGTTGTTCCGAGGCGGGTATAGTCTCATTGTTGAGGCTATCCCTTTGACGTACCATTGGACCGGTACCAGGTCGAACAGATATTAGAGACCTTCAATATTGTTAGGATGTGGAGGTGAGGTTACAAGAAACTAGACTAAGATCTGAGCTGGGATGAGTGAGGATAAAGAGGTAGAGGTGTCAAAAGGCTCGTAGCACACCAATTCCATCATAGGGGTACATAGGGGCACACAGGGACAAGACAATCAGGTACCGGAATGCCAATGCTTCTTTATTTCGATACACTAAAAAAATTGACGGGGATGTTGGGAATGATAATAATGTTAAGACTGATCTGGAATGGGCAGAAGCCAAGAGAATTGCCAAGGGGTTAATGGTTCGTAAGGGAGATGGAGACAAAAGAAATAGTTCATCAGGGCTGTCGGTAATAGCCGTTGTTTAATCTGGACATGAGGCTCTTTGTTTAATAAACGCGGGTTAGATGACCTCGTGGCAGCTGAATACGACACAAGGCACCCTTCAGTTGATTAGGCGAAGGTGGGAAGAGACCTGATTGTTGCCCTTCTTTTTTTGTCTTGTTGGGATGGAGGTGGGATGATTGGTATGATCTTAGATGGCTGAATGGCGGGATGGTAGATGGTAGATGGATGGTGAAAGGTTGACGATTCTTAAAAGAGATGGATCGTGTGTCACTTAGAAAAAAGTCCTGCAGATTAACCTACTGGGGAACTAAAAGCCCACCAATGGCAACTCCCGCAGTTCTTGTTACTTGCAGAGAATTCCATTTTCGCTGCGACATTCACTTTAGCAATCTGTATAATGCAAGTATTTAGAACTTGCCTACTTGGGTAGACTTTTAGACTTTTAAACTTCGAGACTTTGAGAGCTTATTACGTTGATAAAGTTACAAACTTGGGCAACTACAAACAGTTTTCTGTCACCGCTAATAGCCCTAATGCACATATATGTCGCACATCCATTCGATTAGCGAGTATATTAGTCAGATCAAATAAGAGAGATTGTGTAACTCATGTTTGCGTAACGCCTTCCCGCTCTCTCACAACTCTTTCCACCGCTGCGTTGACACCTACATCTTTACATCTCTACACAGCTACAGTACCGAAGTATGTAGATACGTACCGATCAAAGGTAACCCCAAATAAGTAAAGCCTGGTGTGGATGTGACTAGGGATAGATGTATGTATGTATGTGGATGTATGTAGGTTAGGAGGTTACCTAAATTACGACGTATTAGAATGCTACGGTACTGAGTACTTAGCATATCCCACCCACATTCTAACTGTTTAACATGCATCCCACTCTATTTTCGAAAGGCGATTTTAGAGATGATCTTTTCTTCTAGCACATTTCTCTACACGAGCTACATATAATATAATCATAGGGGAAAAGTGAAGTACTTGGTTGCTTATTCTTTCTCTCCTCTGCCTGCATAACATACCCAGCACCTACTTACTACCTAGTAGTAGGTACAGAAAGTACTTATCAATCCCACGCACTTAGTATTTTATATAGATAGAAATGCGAATACAAAAACCCTGACATCACCTTCATCGCAAAAAGCGGTCCAATACTTTATTTTTATCTCACCTTTTTTTTCTTTGCAAGTCAGAAGTCGGTAGCTAGCAATCGATTATTCATTCCTCAGCCTAGACAGAAAGAATCGGCAGTACCGTACCTCTTTTTTCTCTCCACTTGGACTACTTGGACTACATTTGACTACTTTTGACTTGGATCGGCTCAAACCTGGCTTCGCACGAATCTTAATTCTAGCTGCTTCCGTCTCCTCTCTTCTCTCTCTCTCCTCTTACTCTCTCCCCCTCCGCTCCCGCGCGCCCTTGTCGCCCTGATTCTCCTTCTCTTTAGTCCTGGCTTCTTAACAATGACCGTCTTCACTTATACGAAACGAAGTCTGGTCAGTCATTATCTGCGCCGTCTCTAACATTAGCTGGAACCCTTCCAAGGTTCCTATCGATTTACCTCCACTCGAACCACAACCAAAACCAGAAGCACCAGTCACACTATTCACAATACGTAAATACGTATTCGGTTTACTCGGTTCGTTGCCGATATCCCGCTTTGAACCCCAGTGTCTTAAACCATCATCCATCATTCCATATAATTTGCTCTGCCTGTTCTACCTCCCGGGTACCTAGGTAACTTACCTAACCTACCGAAGAGAGACACTATAATACATAATACCCATCAGATATTTATTCACTCATTCGTTCAACGACTAGTGAGAGAGGATTTAAAATAGCTTGGGTTCCCCGTAACTAGGTGCAACTCTTTTCGAATAGGCAATTTGCTATTCGCTATTCGCTACGCCGGATACACAAACAATACCTAGTCCTAGGTAGTGGACTCTTGAAGGCTCCTTCTTCTTATTAATTCCTTACGTGGGACTATTTATTTTCGTCTTGTTTTATTTTTCTTAATTCTCTTAATCTTTCCTCTTTGAGATACCAAAAGATACCATTACGATTGCCTATACCAATACCAATACCAGTACCAATACCAATACCAAAACCAAATACGAATTCAGTTAATCACAGTACGAGAAACGGGGAAAGAAAGGTTAACTATATTTCCCACCCTGGAAAAGTCGCAAACTGCAACGCCCGCAATCAATCAAGATATTTGAGTACATACAGTACAGTACTAGGTAGTTCGGACGACCCAACGATCTAAAAAATCGCAGCGACCAAGCACCACCAAAGCACTACTCTGGGCAAGCACCACCCAGAGGGCTAGAAGCTAGACTATTCTAACAGTAGTCCCAGTTTCGCCTCCCCACACTCTTGCCCTACTTTGATTATTAACTTTACTTGTCACGGGAAACTACAAATTCCCAGCATCCCGCTTCTAATTAATTTCTCCCTTTCCCACTTCTTCATTGCGAAACGCACCCGACTCGGTCACTACGCTGTTTTGTAATCCGTCATCCGTGTCGCCAACACCTGGGCGTTGCCCACCCCCCAAAGGCGACTCGAGCCGCCAACTACTTTCTCGATTCGCCGGAAACTAACCCTTCCATCTCCCCGCCGCTGCCCCGTCGCCAAGTGACCTTTTTCCTATTCGAGACTTGGGGACTAAGATCGATTGTAAAAAACCTCCGCTCAACATACTATCGCCCTGCACAGAGCACCCTCACTTTTTTTTTTTACTTTACTCCTTCAGAAATGTCGAGCAATTCGGAAAAGACGGTTTCACCCAGCGCCTCAAAACAATCGTCAATAAAATCATTCGAGCTCGCCACAAAATCTCCGAAGCTACGACCCCAGAATGGTCAACCTATTAACGATGTCCTCCATGCCGAGGGTCAGCCGAGGCAACCCGAGAAGGCTTCCATCAAGGATAGATTAACCCGCATGTTCTCCAATAAGGATGATCTTCCCAGATCCGGCCTTGTTGATGCCTCACAACCCTCCAAACGCGTTGTCCCAAGCCCCTCCCCGAGCCAAACTGGTGGCTCTTCACCAGCAAAGCCAGGCTCCGTAGCACGCAAGCCATCCTCCGTCGACCCATCCGCTGCGACAAAGTCGGTGCACCACCACCAACGTTTTGTCATGAATCCAGATGTTGCCGGCGGCCATGAACATCACCTTAAGGGTAGCAAGCGACAAGAGAAGCTGTCCGACATGTGGAAGACCCTCCTCGGAAGGAAACAAGATCAACCGCCCGAAGCCGATCTATCTTTGGTCTCCAGCTGGGTTGATACTCTGAAGCAAGAAAAGGAGTCGCTCGCCGGCGATAAAAGAGGAGGGCCCAACCAGAGTTCTACTCTGGTTGAAAAGTATGGCAAATGCCAAGAGGTTGTAGGCCGTGGCGCTTTCGGCATCGTAAGGATATCGCACAAGAAGATGGAGAACGGAGAGAAGCTTTTCGCCGTCAAAGAATTTCGTCGCCGACCCGAAGAGACTGAGAAGAAGTACAGCAAGCGCCTGACAGCAGAGTTCTGCATTTCTTCTTCGCTACGCCACCCGAATATTATCCACACCCTAGACCTACTGAAGGATCAAAAAGGCGACTACTGCGAGGTCATGGAGTATTGCTCTGGTGGAGATCTTTATACTCTCGTCCTAGCCGCCGGAAAATTAGAAGTGATGGAGGCCGATTGCTACTTTAAGCAGATGATGCGTGGCGTCGAGTATTTACACGAGATGGGTGTAGCACACCGCGATCTAAAGCCCGAGAATTTACTTCTAACGAGCCATGGTGCCTTGAAGATTACCGATTTCGGCAATGGCGAATGCTTCAGGATGGCGTGGGAGAACGATGCTCACATGGTATCGGGTCTTTGCGGCTCGGCCCCTTATATCGCCCCTGAGGAATATATCGACAAGGAATTCGATGCCCGTGCCGTCGATGTCTGGGCTTGTGGTGTTATCTATATGGCCATGCGAACCGGGAGGCATCTGTGGCGGGTCGCTAAGAAGGATGAAGACGAGTTTTATGAGCGGTACCTTGAAGGGCGCCGCGACGAGGAAGGTTATGGCCCGATCGAATCGTTACACCGTGTAAGTTCTCTCCAATCGTACTAGGACCTGATATCCTTGCATGATACTAACGAATGACATGTAGGCTCGGTGTAGAAATGTCATATACTCTATCTTGGACCCCAATCCTACGCGACGTATCACAGCATCGCAGGTCCTCAAGTCAGAATGGGGCCGCGAAATTAAGCTCTGCAAGGCTGGCGAAGAAGGTGTTTAAGCGATGCCGCTTTTTCCGAACGAGCACCTCCTCTTCGAGCAAGGGACGAGGACGTTTTAATGGTCAGATCTGATCTTGGAATGTTGTGCATCTTCGTCCCTTTGGTGTCCTCATCCCTTATAGGAGATGGCGACCCTGACGTGCTTCGCCGCCTCGCTGAGAAAAAGATACCTTCATAGGCCCATCAAACCCCGCAAACATGAGTTCTCAAATCACTTGATGAATTAAAACATCCTTTCATTCTGCATGGAGTTCCGGTGAAATAACGGTTTCTTGCATTATCCTTTCATTCTCGAGTTCGTATTCTTCATTACACATTTTAGTCTCGAAACTTCGGATGGCACCGGATTCCATGCGCAGCGCATCACAACAGGATTGGTGAATAGATGCGCCATGCGCTCTGCGAGTGAGCGTCAAGTAGAGGACAGCTCTTATATTCAAGTCATGTATCGGAATAGACGCATAACTCGCATTTCTCATGGGCAGCTGCAGAGAAAGGGAAAAGGAACTGGGCGGCTGGGGGTTGTCTTTTGTTCTCGGTTCGGTTCACCTGTTCGGCCGGCGTGTCCCAAGGGCGGGCGTCACATTAGCCAAGATCTGGTTTGTTCATTCAAGGAGGCCTTCTGATTCGGAGCACTCTAGATAGGTGGTAGGCGGTATAGTTGAAGTTTAGAAGCTCGTCTTCGCGTCTTGTTTCTTGACTTTCTTCCGGGTGTGGGCGGCAAATAAGGAATCGTCCAAGGCTTTAAGGGGGCAAATCAATACTACCTCTGGAATAACAGTACATATTAGTCCCCCTTTTCCAACATATTATAACTAGGGTAATGAATGGTTGGAGGGCTTTTCGGTTAGCACATGTATAATTCCGCATAACCCTCCCTCAGCCTACTAGGTAGTATAGGTTGGATATGGATATACACCAGGTAATCCAGGCAAGCCTGTTGAAATGGAGACTGACCAAAGAGGTCGAGGAACTTAAATGGCTGTACATGTCGACTCTGGATACGTATAGCAGATAGCACAAATTATGAGAAACACGAATGACACAACGTGTCTATGAAAGCAATATCGAGTTGGTTCATGAATGAGATGTATCTCACCTTCGTGACTAGACATGATACACTACTGGTTGTTAGCATCAATCCCACATAGATATGTATAGCAGATACTCATGTTCACTACTTATCTAATGATCCAGCCATGACTCAAGGCCAAGTAAGCCAAGTAGGCCAAGAGAAAAAAATATTAATTCTCCCCGCCGACTCGTACATGACTTGAGTACACCTAATCGAGCCCCATGAGTAGCAAAGCAGAATCACCTTGTAGTGTTTCTGCCATCACGCTTGTGCCCCCTTCCCTATCTTTCTTAATGGACTTTTACCTATTCTTACCCCAATATGATACTATCGAGCACAAGGCTTTTCAAAGTTATTATTTTATGAACTCCACTTTAATACGGTCTCCTACTATATCATACTAACTTAACATGAATGTCTGGAGTAATCTTAACCAACAATATCAATTTTTACGTAGAATTTTTATAGATTGTTGATTGTGGTATTAGGTCTGTTGATAGGTACCAAACATGGTAGTGAAAACAGCCCCTCTATCTCGTATGCACACCTACTACAACCATATTTTCAGTGCTAGGTAGATGAGTACTTAGTAGGTATACATACAACCATAGGAGCTAGAATACTCGGGATTTCGTCCGCCTTCCCATGGATAAGCTGGTTACCGGAGGGTTTACAAAAATTATGTAGATCTGCATCATGCTTGAGCTTGCGTCTATTTTAATATATTAAGATAACCCTCTGCTTTTCTTGGTCCTCGTTAACGGCTTCCGGTGCTGGGATATTGAACGCGTAGATTTCCTCGTCGCTGTCATCTAGACTGGAATCCGTTTCTGAACAAGAACCCTCTTCTGTATCTTCCCCATCAGAGTCATATCCCCCCTCGTTATCTTCAACATCTATCTCGGGGGTTTGAGGCACATCAGCCTGAGGAGCGGTACCAGTTTGCAGACATATCCAGCATGGTCTCGATGGCAGAATCGTCACACGTAGACCCATTCGAACAGCAAGGGCTGCTGTGGCCAACCGAGCCGTCGGATTGCCGTAGCCGCGGACGATGGCATTTTCGATTGGAGGATCTAGAAGCTCATCCCAAGAATCTATAGATACTATTGACCGGAGAGTAGATATATTTGCTTTTTGTTCATCGGAATGCTGGCAGTCCCAGGACATGTCTTTTATCCAGGATCTGGAAGCTTTGATTATGTCCAGGTCTGCAACCCACTTTCCTTTGTCATATACCGATATCGCCGTTTCTATGAAGTGAGCAGGTGCGTCTCGGCCACTTTGCCGTTCCAAATCCAGGGCTTGTTCATACCCAGTAAAGGAGAGGGAAACTGTTCTGTGCTTCTCCATCAAAGGGCAGATGAGCAACTGCACGCCAACTGGAATAATCAACCTTTCGTATTTGAGGTGTTGAAGGGCTGGTTAAGAAAGCCAATCCTGGCTTGCCAACATTACCAACTATTCTTTCGACAGGAATGATTGGGACTTCGTCGATTGGGTCTGTTAGCAGACCACTGGCGACGAATATTGATGTTCCGTGACATAATGCGAATGTCTGTTCTCCGATCGTATCAGGATCTGCGTCGAATATTCCAGTCTCAAAATAAGCAATGCAACTGAAAATCGCCTTCAAAGTACGTGCTCCCCGTAACTGAGTCTCCTTCCACCACTTTGCTTCGTTGACCCTTGTGGATGTTACTTGGAGATCAACCTTTGCGCCCGGGAGTTTTGAATAAATGCTTTCTGCTCTTCCAATGGCCTGAAGTGAGTCGAAATAAACTTCGTGTAGTGGAGAACTTACTATCTTGGGCAGAGCGAATGAGATTTGGAGCCGGCCGACGTTTCCCTGTTGAATACAACGAATCAACTGAGAGACACTCATGCAGTTGTTGTGAGGTACTTCAGGCATTTCCTTAGATGCTGGGACATAAATTGCTGCGAGTTTGGGATCCCCACAGAAGAATATGTAACGTTGAGGTTCTTGTCCAGGTCCAGGAGGTATCCATACTTCCCCATCTTCCTGCTCTTCATCATCAACAATAAGATTATCATTTTCTTGTACCCAATGGAAAAGAGTATTTTCTGTTCTGGAAGATCCGTTGTCCTGCGTTGGAGTTCTCTGTCTTTTTCTTTTACGGGACACCTCATCGCCCATGTTAGTATATCTGGCCACACTATAACGATCCGTGTGATAGCGTATGATAGCACTGGCTGTGAAGTCCAATGGCATTTCTCTCTTTGCCCAACTTCGGAGAAGTTTGATTCTGCCCCCATAGTCTTCGATAAAAGCATTCATGAGTGTAACAAAGTTAACTAAGCCGAAGGCCGGTGGAGATTGTGATTGTGATGGAGCAAGGAAGTTGGAGCATCGCCGTCTACCAAAAGATATAAGTCGCGTGATTTGCTGCTTATATACATCCGTAGCTTTTGCATATTGGCCTGCGAGAGAGGATAAACATTTTATCACGCGATCCATATCATGCCCTTGTCGTCGTCTGAAGTCGTGAGGGGCTGCTGTGCAGATGTCTTGAATCAGACCCATTTGGGTACTCAGGTCAAGTTCTCGGATGTTCCACCCTCCTAGAATACTACCGAGCACGACAAACATGAACTCTTCAAAGCTGACTTGCGATTCTCTAACCCCAGCGTGGCGTTTTGCTATCTCGGCGCCCCCGTAATATCTCGCATGAGCCAGAGGAAGAGACCAGTACACACCTTTGCCGTTGTCCTCTTCTCTGCTGATAAGGCCTAGAGTGATGATACCTCCAGGGTGGACCAACTCGTCTCCCTGCTTTATATATTGATTAGTGCCAGCCAGATATATATCCGGGTATAAGTGCCATGCTGACAGCCCCAAAAGCACGGCCCCGTCATTGATTTGCAGTGCCTTGCCTTCGATCAGGCTTTCTAATGCACGTAGTGCTTTCGTCCAGGCCTCTAAGACAGCGTCTAAAACGACGTCTCTGTCTGAAACTGGGAGTGATATATTGTCGACTAGGAGCCTGAATTGTGTCTGTGGAATCATTTTCGCTGTATCGGCGGTTTGTAACCATGCCCTATGGTTTGTTAGGGAACCAGCCACTGATAGAATGAAAGTGGGCGAAGATTTACCTGGCACTTCTATCCCACTCATCAAGCTGGGATCTAGTGATTTCAATGCGAGATGCGGTAAGATCGGAAATATGAAGGGTAAAAGCAGACTCCGCGGCCAGATTCTGCAGGTATTTCTTTCTCTGTTCAACTAGCTCACTCCAGATGGACACCGACTGTTCTCGATTCCACATACGTGCAAGCATACAGGCGAGTAAATGAATTGTTACCGTTTCTTTCCCCGACGTCGCTGCTGCCCAAATGGTCGTCCCATCGGCACCAACGTGGTCTGCGAATACACCGTGCCCTGTTGAACTCTGTGGATTGACTTCTGGAAGGTTTGCAATCTGACTTGCTCGGAGCCCGTAAGCTTGGATCAAATTTGGGCATTCTGGTATTACGCCTCTAAAAAGAGCTTTCAGCTTTTGTGCGGTGACGTGAACAGGGCCATCCTCAGCAGCCTGTTTACGGCGCTTCGATAATGCATTTCCAAGCCCCTTGTACTCTGCCGGGGCGTCGAATTTGACAATTGAAAAATCGAAGTTAAAATTCGCGAGGGCTAAAGTAGTTTCCTGGGACGCTTTTATAAATGCGTTTGTCAATTGACCGAAAGACGCCATAATACTGCAGCGCTCGCACGAAGAAAATAGTGTGGAGGATAGGAGTCCATTTCCATAGTCAGCCAAGTACCTAGTTTGGCATTTTTATCACTGCTGAAGATGGGTGCAGGCTGTTGTGTAACCGTCTGCATCTTGGGGGCGTGTGGACGTGGTGGTGGCAGTGCTGTTCAGTCTACCTACCTATTGGGCAGGTATCTGGCATATAACTCAGCACGCTCTTCGCGAGACCGTACAACATTATGCCCGTCATGGAGCCTTGCCATCACGAATCGCAACTCCTACCCTCACCGGTCGAACCCTGCCACCGCCTGCTTTCCAGATCCAGTTGCTTCGGTCGGCTTCATCATGATACAGTAGTTAGCCCTCTGGAGATGGCAATCTTGTTTGGGATGAATGATCACACGGCGAGTTGAGGTCATCTAGAATTTGATTCCGGCTGCACCCGTTATCACTGACGCTCGCATCATTCTTTGTCGCAGCGTTGAGCAAGACTACCTTGGCAATTTGTCTATACGTATCCACGCCTTCCTGATGTCGGGCCGTCCGCCATCGGGCAATCGATTTGATCTACGATTATCCCTCAATCACCGTCTCTTAGCGAACCCCCTCCCCCCACAAGAATTATCCATAGGATGACAAGCCATTGACAAGCAAGGTACAGCTCTGGATCGGACCGCTTAGAGGGATGGATGCGGAGATGGTAAAAGCCACTGGCTCCTTCGTACTTGTCTCTTAGAGCCTACCGCGCGAGGACCACTCTGATTGGCTGACAAGACCAGCCAAAGGCATATAATAATTAATATAACAATTAAAGATGTTCTAATTATTCTTATTGCGTACGTGTTGTAAGAGATGTGGAATAATAAAAAGTTGTATTGTACAGAATTAAGTTTTCTAAACTTCGTTCAGAACGTTCCAACTACATAGTAGATAATCGGATTACGTAAACAAGACCCATAGTGCTCATTATTGGGTGGGTACTATGTCTGTTTAAAAAAAATCGAAAAAAAAACTTTCACACGCTAAGGGCTAGCTGGGCAAAAGTGAAAGTGAAAGTGAAAGTGAAAGTGAAAGGTCCGCCTGGGGGTTGAACCCAGAATCTCCTGATTAACTCTTCGATCTGAAGTCGTAGTCAGACGCCTTACCATTGGGCCAACGGACCCTACCTATTCTCGGTGTTTAGACCGGGTCTACCCACCTTGGTTGAATTTCTGCTCTACTCTTGAGGTATATAAATTTTCGGCCTCAGAGGCAAAGAGGAAGGGCCATCAAATGAGCCATGCTTGTTAGCAGTGGAAACTGACAAACTTTTTCTACTTCTCATCGTACTGTACTTAGATGACACATAAAGGTAGAAGAGATGATTTTTCTAATAGTGTCTTGCTATTGCGGACCCTACTCACCGAGATAATAAAGCTGTCTCACTAACTCTTTGTGTGCCCTACCGAGACCTACACACTGCTATCCCGACATATCGGTTCTCATACTCATAACCACTCAATCCATTGGTTGGAAAGCACTGATACATGAGTCACATAAAGCACGAGAAGACTTTAGAAGAGTGTAGATTCAAAATCTATTCATCACAGGGCCCACGAGTCGGGAAAGGGCCATATTATGTATTTACCGGAACCCACTACCATAAAAGAGTCCCGGGCTCGCACCTGAGACGAACCGGCCTCTACGCACAAAAGCCATTCCCTCCCTTTCCCTTCCCTGAGCCAGGATGCTCCCACGGGTAGTAGAATAAATACAACGCCCCCTCCGTCCCTCCGCTCGGCATGCCTCTTATGTGGTCATGGTTTGCCTTGAAATTCCCGCCCTGCCCTTAAACAGATGTACCACACCGTTCATACTTCATCTCTTTAAGACCGCCCCTCCGCCGTCAAGAAAAAACATATTTTTTGAGGCTCCTCCACCTCTGAAAAGAGACGAAAGATGACAACCCACCCCGAAAACGACAAAAAAAGGAAACGTCCCCTGATCATCTTCCATCGACAACGGTACCGGGTATCAAGGTCCCCAAGAGATAGAGCGTCTCGACACGGCCGCTCTGGAAAAGTCCCGTCTCCAATAGCGTCCGGGATATCCGCCGCGACTGCTCGTGCCGAAACGCCGTCACCTCATAGCGACGTAGTCAGTTTTTAAGACATTACATCCCCCGATCCGTGCCCGTCCTTATGTCTTACGAATAGGATGCCCGTATCAGAAGAACGGGATCATATTCATGACATCAGTCAGCGAGCATGGACCGTCGCGTCAAGTTCAGACGTAGCCCGTCAGCAAAAAAGCATACATTGCCTCCCAAAAAATAAAATTCCTTATCGGGGCATGTACACGCGAACAGGCCGTTATGTGTTTCGTACCGTGGCGTAAAATCATCAAGTTGCAAGAAATGTCAATTCGATCCGCCGCGGTAAGATTCGTCGCTCAATGATCATGAGTGGAATAAATCCCAGGCTCTCTCGCATAACCTCAAGAACTCTTCACGCTTCTGTCGTTGCGTTTCTGGGCTGTCCCGTCCCGCTCCGAACGGACCTCTTCGAGTGGCTGCGGGTCCGTGACCTAATGGTGGACTGCTGCCTTCCTCGTACTCAGCACGAGTTCTTCGCTTGCTCGTGCCTCGGTTAGCATCTAAGGGGTTGATTCCGTTTCGAGGCGACGGAGGGGTAGGGGGTTGGTGTCCGGTATAGTGAACAAGTTTGGGCAACAACTCCGGTCGTCCACCGGCCAACTCATGCTGTACTTCCTCGGCCGACTTGTACTCTCGTGCCCGACCTGACATGGGTGGCTGTGAAGGACCCGGCGGAGGGTGGCCAGGCGATGCTAGCGGTCCATGACTCGAGCCAGGATATAGGATTTGACGGCTTGATTCCGCATGCGAAGGAAGCCCTTGCCCACCGAATACATCGGATATCGGTGGCAGGCGGTTAGCTGTTTGGTTTGCTGGGATATGGTGGATATGTGATGTGCTGGAGAGATTTGAGGGCTGGTTAGCGAGATGTCGGGTCAGAGGCTGAGGGTTATGACGGCCTGTAAATGTTTGACCCAAGGGCGCGGACTGGATGACTCGTTCATTGGCAAACTGCTCGTGGGAGGGTGCTACAATGCTCAACCCCGGAGGGGCCTTGTTTCTTCGAGACATTCCTGGGGTTTTCGCAGCGAATTGGCTAACAGGATCTTTGTCCTTGCCGTCAGGACCGTCACCCTTCGCAGATTGTTGTTGTAATCGAGCCTCGATGATACGGCGCTGTTGTTCCCTGACGTTCATACTCTGCTGTAGATGTTCCTTCATCACAGGATCTTGAGTAACGAAACCAGGCGACAGACACGCTATGCCTACTTCCTGGATACCGAGACCTTCCCTTCCTAACGCCGGACGAGCCGTCGCAGCGCCAGAACCAGTGAGGGTATTCTTGGATAAATCCAGCTTTCGAGGGCGATGGCGAGTCGACGGTATATCCGGAGATCCAGGCTCCTTCTTCACGATAATCTTTGGTGCCGAACCTCCCGAAACATTTCGTGAACTGTAACGCACGCGAGTAAGTAATTAGTTACCAGGTTGACGAGATGGATGATAAGACCACATAGGAAAGACATATGATCTTTTCAATTGGTCTAAAAAATTTGCCCCTACGGAATGAAGGATCGGTCGAGACCTAGAAAGAAAACAATAAGACAAAATGAAAGAAGGGATCTTACGCGCTTGGTGGTGAAGATTTTGCCGCGGTCTGGGCAGCCGATCTGGTGGGACTTCGGCTGGCTGGACGTTGCGTCGCAGAGGCAGAAGCATTAGTGTTCGGGGTGCCCGAAACCGCAGCTGAAGTGCGTGGGACGGAAGGTGAAGAGGCCGGCGCAGCGGCAGTTCCAGTAGTAGTTGAGGAACTGTTACCCGCAGGAGCCAACTCAGCATAAGCCGGTCTATCGTGGGGAGCCGGGGAAGGGGCCATAGCAATCGCCGCGCTCATGATGGAGGGAAAAAAAAGCTTGAGCTTTTTTTTTTCTTTTTCTTTCTTACTTAATATGGTAATTCCAGGTACGGTGGGTGTTAGCTTGGAATTGAGTTTTTTTTCTTGTTATTCCTTGGTTTTTTGGTCGCTGATCCTCTCTTATTTTTATTCCCGGCTGAAATGGCTGATGCGCCACACGGGAGTTGGCAGGAGGAAAAGGAAAAATGAGCGCAAAGTCTTGAAGCGTTGCAGCGATGGGACTGACAAGACGCTCCAGACGTCAGCGAAATTGATTGACGAAAAGATGAGGCGCACTTTGAGCCTTGAGCCCTCCTTCACACCTGCGCTTTGCAGGGCCTAAGTCGCAGGAGTATTGATGTTGGGTCCCGAACTATTTGTGCGAATGGCTTTGCTGGCCAATAATGATAGGTTTCTCCTTTTTTTCTTGAATCTGCCCGACTCCGTATTGGTAGGGTGTTCAAACGCGCCAATGATCGGTGGCTCGATCGATTTAACCTATTAATTCCTCTGATGAGCTACCTTAGCTTGCCAATCACGAATAGTACGAGGAACGAATAGGCAAGATGCGCGTCAGCTCCGAGTAAGCAGGCAATCAGTTTAGTATCGCGCGCTTTGCTCGTGAAATTCCGGGCCTTGAACCGAACGGATCAGATATGGTCTGGTGCCGAAGGGGCTGAAATAGTGTCGTATGCTTGACTGCGAATAAGTCCGTCGTTAAAGATGAAAGCCGGATAGCCAGGTATTCGGATGAGATCGAATTTCGATGGTCGGTTCGAGAGGTGCCCCTGAAGATCGGATCCGATATGATGGCTGATGGCTGATTTCCCCTCCTTTGTCTTTTTTTTCCCTTCGGACTTTGTAACTCTACGATTGTTCTTGACTTGATACGATGTCTCTCAGGTCGGCTATGAATTAATGAACGCTTGAGTCTCCTTATCTTTTTTCTTTTCAATACTACCACACCAGTATGTAAAATTCCTGTCGCGCTGCGTCGGGCTCGTCGCACAATGTGGGCAACTGGCTTTTCGGAGGTGAGGGATGTCTGCCGGTTCGATGAATCGGTGTATTACTATGGTTATGATATGGTATGGGTATGGTATAGACAGATACCAAAAAAAGTGGCTTGAATTGGAGATTCGGAAAATCGAACGAAAACAGCACGAGACTCGAGTTGACAATTTGACGATTGTAAATGTATATACGAACCGTACCAAATTTGTTTTTCCCCCAAAGAGAAAAATATTAAAGAACAGAAAAGGAAAAAAGGAAGGATTAACAGGGAGCAAAAAAAGTGTAGCGAAAGGACTCGACCAAGGACGAGTACGGAAGGTATGGGATTAAGGTAAGGTAAGGTCGAAGGGAGGGAAAGGGTAAGAAAGGTTTCGAGGCGGAAAGAGGGGCACGCTGATGGGCCGACCTCCCATGTTATTAGCGGTTTCCTTCAGGGACAAGTAGCAGAGTTACAGAGTTACAGAGTCACTAGTGCTAGAGGTCGCAGAGCTGCAGACTCCAGAGGCAGGAGAGAGGTAGGAGAGGTAAGTTCCAGAAGCACAGGCTGCACTTCCCTACCGTTTTCCCTGTCGGTACCTAGTACTGGTACTTGGCTACAAAGTTTGACTGTTTTAGCCCAGGATATTCTAGGAGCAAGAAGCTAGGATGGCCAGGATGGCTAGGGTGGCTAGGATACTCTCCTAGGTGCTCCTGGGTAAGTACTTACCCTATTAGGAACACTGAGTCGTTAGCGTGCTTTAGCTGCGCTACAGACTACAGCACGGACCCAGGCGCGGCCTACAACGCTAGTGTGCCAGGTAGACACTAGAGATTCAAATCCCTCCGAATCACGATTTATGAAAGGGGAGACGGGATGAAGAATGACACAGCTATGTGTGAGAGAACTGTGGATTCTACGTAGACCTGGGGGAAGTTTGGGGAGTAGATCCCTGTTCGTTGAAGAAGATCAATAAGTATGAAGTATCAAGTAGAGAAAAGAAAAAGTGAGATGACGGAATGACGGGATAGGGCAGTATTGGCAGTATGGCAATCTACAGTAGGTATGGGAAGATGGAACATTGAAGATGGGATGACCTTCAATCATCAATGGTTCAATTGGGGTTTCTACAAAGTCAGTGAAATGTTTCTATGTTTCTAACTTAAGAATTCTTTAGGTACTAGGTATCTATAGCCTATCTTGGGCAGTTGCGATTCTTAGAATCGAACACGCATAAAACCTTACAAACGCGCCTGCAACTATTCTAGTTATTTTAGCTGTGTAAGTCATCACCTTATTTTCTTATTTCTTATTTTTTCCCTCTTTTTCTTTTTTTAATTCCTCTACTAATTTGGTCGAGGTACATATGCTACTGTACATGTATGAAGGTAGACAAGAAACAAAACGGTGATTCCAAGTCAGTCACATGGTGAAACCAGCCCAGGTGGATTTTCATTCGGCTCTTTTTTTTTCTTCTTAATTTTTCCCTTCTGTTATCTATTACATACACGAGCTTGCGCCGCACCAATACATGGAATATCTACGGAAAAGAAAATTTGAACTCCCATCATCCCATCAAAAACTCCTCCCGCAGTCTGGGCATCGGCAAGCAGTGGATACTATATTCCTCATTTCTTCATGGACGGTGAAGAAAACAGAAGGCCCTTGTGGAACTGTTTCCTTACTGAAATAGGCCTGTCGGGGAGAGTCTTGGGAGTCTTGGGAGGCGGATGGGATTTGAGCCAAGGAATGGGGCCCCCGTTGCTTTGCCTCCGTAGGTTGTTTTACATTGATGCTTAGCAACCCGCCTAAGCCAATGTGGACTGTCCAAGGGGTCGTCCTTTTTTACCTGTCTCTAACGTGATTGGACCCCAGCGCCGATTGACGAATTTCTGGAATTCCATTACTGCACCTTGAACCAATTCACCAAGCCTGCGATAGGCTCGAGACGTTCGATAGGCTCGATAGGCTCATCAAACTCATCAAACAAGCCTCTTCCCGAGGGATGAGAAGTTGGCCAAGATTGATTCGACCCTGTAAACCTGTAGATTTACAGCATACATTGTACAATACGGTACCAGATGTACTGGATTTACACAAACTATTGAAATGTGAAATGCTGGACTGGCTGGATCAACACACATCAACGCCTCGGCTCGGACACTTCAGACGATTCAATATTATCATTCGCCCAATCATGTAACACAAGTCGCCGAAGTCTCGTTAGTCCATACTGGGGACATACTGGGGACGGTAGAAGGGAGTTGATTCGACGATGGATGTGACTGTGTCCATCGAAATCCCTCCATCCATTTGTCCATCTAGTAACCCACTCGTCCAAAAAGTTGCCGCATGGTCCACCCCTTGTATACGAATGCAACCCCGATTCTCAGGTGAATTCAGGTGAAGCTACTATACCATGTATGTGTTGGTTTGCGCCTTACCATCTATGTATCCCCGTGTCTTCTTGTCTTAGGAACCTCGGCCCAAAGAGGTTAAGTTTGTAATTCTCCGTCTTCTCTCACCATTCTAAGTATATTGCTAACCATAGCACTGATAATAATTACTCTTCTGCCCGGAATTATAGTAGATCGGATGAAGATTTACCTCGAATTTTGTTTATCCCGAAAAGGATACCGTCCGTATGGAAGCTTTTCTCCTGCCTTAGCGCTACCACCTGCATATGTATAATACACGACCTACCGATCATCGAGTTCCCTTTAATGTAAAAATTTTCCCATAAAGAGTAACCTCCTTTTTGCTGCTTCACCGTCCTCATTAACTGCGTCGAATATACATATACATGATACAGACCAACAATATTTTATCAGGTTGGTGATGATGACTGCTGTTATATCGCAGCTCTATTATACCACCATCGAAGCTCTTATGTGTTTCAGTCGTGGTATCTAACTACGTACAAAGGAATAAAGGAATCCATCAGCGGCGGGATTACGGCCTAGGTCCCGTGTCTGCGCGTTCGACCTTGAAGAAACGGTGGTCCGTGAGCATATCAAGGTCTTCTAAGTCAGCCAGGATAGCGGATCGCCGTCATGGGTATCAATGCAGATAGGTACATACATAGCTACATAGCGTACATAGCTTTTCTTCGTATCGACAAGCGTAGATCCCCGTACACGTATGAGGGGCCGAGGGGTCTTGTCTGAAATCCCCTGTTGATCGCCTCTGTGAATCGTGATTTTACAGCGCAGTACATAAGGCGGGAAGTCCCCCCTGTCCGCGAACGGCTCTGTTGGGACCTATTAATCGATCAGCGACCAACCTTCGTCATCATTTCCATTGGCGCAAGCCTGGTATGACAGCATGGAAATGATGAACAGCAAACGTGCTCTTCCTCTCGCACAATCACAATTATCCTACATCTGTGCAGTCAAGTCATATGCTGCATGCGATCATTTTTTATGAAGCAACGAATTGCCGATGGCTGGGCTAGCATGGCTTATGGCTTCGCTTCAGGTGTGTAAGCGCCTTGCAAGTGAAACGCGAACCCTTGGCTCGTGTCCAATCCGAATTGGGAACCCTTGCGTGGTGACGACAAGGAGAGATCCGCTAACACGTATTTCCCATTATTCATCATCCTCCTTCGTGCCCGTAGAAAAATCTGCATTACGAGAGTAGATGTCTCAGATTTGTCGACTCGGCAGGTGAGATCTTATCATCGCGACGCTATTGGTAATGCGCAACAATGCAATGCACTAGATATATTATGAAGGGAAATTTTCTCATTCTTCTGCATTCCTCCTTTCATTAACGAATGCAGCGGAGGGCTGGCCAGATCTCATTAGATCGCTGAATCTGGAGAAGTCTACAGATTCGTGGGGGGTAGTAGAGTCATCCCGCATTACAAGACACAACCACCTTCATAATAAGAAATGCCATGCTTGTTTAATATTCGTGTACCTAGTATTTAGTATCTAGCACCCAGGTGGGCTAAGACAATAAATCTATTTTACCGTCTAGCTCCCAGTTTTCTCTGCTATATCGGGTATGGCCCCATGCCATTTGCCGCGCGGCAATGGAAGAATCAGAACAGTATCACCGTTACTCGGCCATTATTCGATCCAACTGTATATAAAAAGACACCGAAATCATGATTGCGATTCGAGAAACAGGTCATCTCCCTTGCGTCAATTGATGTTGTAGTCATCAACAAGGAAACATACTCCGTGTCATTATAACTTACCTGAACAGCCTGAATAGGGAGTATACAATATCGCGCTTACAAAGCCCCGAAGCTGAATGTGAAAAATTCACGCTAACCACACCCGAGGCCAGATACCGTAGGATCTCGTCCGCCAAATTAATGAACGGATATTGAGGACACTAAGCGGGTCCACACGCGGCCCTCGTCCTGCCTTCTAGAAGGTCGAGAGCGAGTGAATCCTTTAGCTGAGTAGTAATGTAAACGAAACGAGCCTAGGTTCGTGTCTGCCGTATGGTGTGCATGTGTGTAGGTATGTAAGTGCTTATGCGGCGCTCCTCCTCGTGATAATAACTTATTTTCCTTTGAGGCAACCTCCGCGGCGTAATGTTTCGTTTCCTTACAAACACCCTCTTCGAGTGCCGAATTCTGAGACGGAGCGTAGATCCTACTGATGTCATGCGTGTTAGAATGGTGGAAATGGGGGCGGTTGGAGTAGAGCTCTCAAACGCCTCGTGGCTGCAGCACAATATGTTTATTTATGCCGCAATAGATGAGATGGTGCAGATTCCCGGGTTTCCTATAATTACAATGAGTTTTAGCTTACTACGGTGGGTGCAAGATGGCGACGCCTCGGTCAGTTCCCGTTGATCGTGCTCTTTTATCCATGCCTTCTATTGAACTTGAGCTCGAGTTATACAGAAGCTACAAACCGTCAGCGCAAAACTGTTAATCCGATTGTACGAGTTGACAGGAATATACCGTCCTATATATATACCTAGGTACACAAGTACATTATTTCTACTACCTGGGTACTCACCGGTCATACTGACCTTAAATGTAGCCCCCTTTTCATATTCGTATCTAGAGGGTATGACGGTTGGCTTACACGAGCACTAGATGATGTGCAAGACAATGTATCATATGTCACTGGACTATGTTAAACAACGTCCGTATTCACCTTTTTTTCACTTTTTTCTTATTTTGATCATTTTCGAGTCACACCATGCCCTACACCGGAAAACACGGAGTGAAAAATTGCTGAAGGTTATTTTATTTTTATTTTTCAATGTGTTTTTGCCAACTCGAGCAATATGCCTGACGAGAGGCAGTAAGGTATCTTATCGAATATCTAACCTCTTCCCCTTCCACGATGCTATAATGCTATGCAAATGCCATATGTAAGTCCTGGACCGATATGAGCTCCGGCGCCAATATCGAGAGTATCCAAATGCGCCTAAGTTGCCTTTTCTCCTGTTTCGTTCATTCGGTTGCCCGTATTTTCTTGGTCTTCTCTTTCTCTTCTCTTCTTCTCCTGGTGATCCAATCTAAAGCCTTTCAACTCAAAGTATAATCACAAGCCATGAAACCAAGACATCTGCCTTGCAAGGCTAATACAGGGTCGTATCAAACTTCCGTCCCCTTACCCCCTAGGCCAATACCCTTCTTCCTCCCTCTCACTACAGCAAGTAATGCCTTCCCCACCGCATCCATATCCCCTAACATGGTAATGTGGCCCCTATCCGTGCTCACTCTCCCCTCCTTTACTAACTCGTAGCCCTCGGGTAGCATCGCCTCTCTGGCTAGCACCACGCCGTCCCCGCTGCGAAACATCAGGTCGTCGTACGCGTCAGCGCACGCGATTGCCTCGCGGGATGCCACGCTGACCGCCCACACTGTTGGCACCTCCTTTCCGTATATGACGGCGAATGGGGGATACTTGTTCGCTAGAGTATGTTCGGGACGGTGCTTAGTTTCTTCGCGAAACCGCTTAGTATCAGCTAGGACGCGTGTCAGGTATGCCAGGTTGGCAGAACGCAATCCCGCGTCCGGGTTCGGCTGTTGTTGAGCATCTCCCTGGGAGGATCCCATTTGCGGTGCTAAGGTCCTGTCGGTGGCGATATCGGCCTTGCGTGTCGCTTCGGCGACAACGTTGCGTGTAGGGGATCGGGATTCGCTTGCCGCGCTGTTACCCCGGCTCCGAAGCGGTCCGGGAAGTCTTTCGGAGAGCTCTCGGAGGGAAGCTAGAGCACTGGATCGGGACTTAAAGGAGGGTAGGCAGGGATCGATACATGGGCTCCAGCAATACTTAACCCACTCCTGAGGATCGTAGAAGTCTACCGGATACTCCTCTCCCGTGTTTTTGTTAATGTAACAGAAGCCGTCTTCGGGCAAAAACACAAAAGTAGTCCTTAGCGAAAAGTTAACTTGCGCCGTGAGAACCTTCTCGTTGAAGAGAACAGCATCTCCATTTCGAATTGGTCCTAGGATATTAATACATCGTTGCGGAGTACCCGCATATACCACCCCAGAAAACAGCTCTGGTCGTTGGTTCACCGCGTGGCGTGTGATGAGACCTCCAAGACTATGGGCGATTACCATAGCCCCTCTGTCCTCACGTGCACCCTGCCCTTGGTTTGAGGGTAGGTGTTCAAGAAATTTGATAAGTCTACGCGAGAGTATGTGAGGACTTAGCCGCCAATCGTAACCATAATCCCATATCCGAAGCTTTCCGGTCCGGGCGTTTTCGCACTCCCTAATTCTTTTAAAAAGGCGTTTCGATATATCGACAGGCCCAATATTTTTAAGCATTCCAGACGCATAAATGGTTTCCTCCATCCTCTCCTCGTCCTCTGGGCTCAGGCCTACTTCCAAGTTGACTTTTCGAATGTTTAACCCGAGCTTCACGGGTACCCAGACCTGTCGGTTAGTTCTTGTAGACCTCAATACAGAGCCACGATATCCACCCATGATGACGATATCACCGGTTAGTAATTCCAAAGCGCGGTCGAGATCGGATAAATTATCCGGTGTTTGTGAGCTGACTTCAAATATAGTGGAGGTACGTACTCCGGTTAGGGATGAGTCGGACTGATCAGGTCCCAGCAGCGAATTTTTCTTTAGCGGTGCTGGGATAATGTTGGGTAATTGAGGTAGCTTGAAAGTCGGTCTATCCCAGCTGTCCGTGATAGCCTTCAATCTACTATTCGTTTGCTCTCGAATATCCTTCCATCTATCATCATCACCTAGAGATGATACTCTGGATAAAGAATGATAAAGCATAGATTCATCGGACGTGGATCTCCTTATTGCCCTCGGACGGTTAGATGGTCGAGATAATGAAGATCCATCAGCATTGGGGATCGATAAGGCCATAAGCGATTGCCTATTCGGCGGCGGTAGCTTACTCCTAGAAGCAGGACTGGGTGCATCGACAAAGTATGGTGCAGACTGCTTTGGCTCAGATGTGCTATCATTTGAGGAAGGGAATCTTCTTGCATCCAGACTCGGGCTCTTTGCTGAAGATGGCCCCGAGAAAAATGACTGCAAAGAGAGAGATGGCATTGATGGCATAGATGGTAAAGCTTCCTTTATCCTCTTTAGCGCATCAGCTCCGCCAGATGAAGACCGGCGATGCTTATCCTGGCTGAATACAGTTGATAGTGTTGGTTTTGGACTACCCGACTCATTCTGCACGACCATCTGTTTCGGTCCTGATTGCCACGGCGACGGAAATCTGTATACAGATGAATGACTCGAAGGGAGCTGACCTAAAGAATGGCCTCTAGCTTGACGTGTTGGCGCCTTGCTCACGGTCGTCTGGGTTAACGTCTCGCTCGACTGACCCATCACCGGTGAGGGCTCTGGATCTGGAGTCGCAACGCCTTCGATAACACTGAATAGACCTCCACCTGGCAATCGTTCCATCGCTGCCGCCTTCTCTGCTGCGGGTGTCTTTGGCAGCGTGAGTCTTGTCGCCACAGGACTCAATGCCGGCTGGATGATAGATTGGGCATCATCTTGATCGATATACAGCTGTTCCTCATCCACTGCGCCGTCAGACGTTGGCGATGGTTCCCCATCCGAAACTACCACACTGGGCGGCTCAAGAATGCTTGGCAGGGGCACCCCCTGAGATCGTGTCGTTGTTTTCGCCATGTTACCCAATTAAGTAATTCGATGTCATTGAGTGTCAAGCTTTTCAGTAATATCTGAATTATCCGTTTGGATCTTATTGACAAACTTTTCTTGGCAGTGCATTTGACAAGAATTTTTAGATTTAGTGGTCTCTGGAGCAGATGAGGTCGCAAGCCGGAAGCGCCGGGGAAGAATTGTTAAGTCTTTCATATGAAAGCAATTAGTTTAAGTAGCTGAGCTCGTGACTCGGCAACATTGGGACTACTTGGGAAAGGCGATAGAGAGAAGCCGACGCTAATTGTGGGAAGAAGTGGGTTTTATCATATGTAATTCACCAACGCTATCGAATATGGCAGGTTCAAGTGTTGGGTGGTCCTGGATGGTATGTAGATAATTGTCGAGTTGTCTGTTGTCTCGGCTGCTTTAGGTCTTTGTTAGGGTTGGAACGAACCGGACTTGGCTATCGTTGAATACCTTACATACCTGGATTTTCTGGGTACCTTACGTTAGGCAACACAGTAAATTGACCTAACTTACATGTCCTTATGGATATAAGAAGAATTGAATGGTTCCCTGTGGCAATGAGGGACAATTGAAGGAAAATGATTTGAGGAAATGTTAGAAGACCGAAAGTCTGGACCCATCAAATCTAAACCTTACAAACCTTGGAACTAAGACTGAAGTACCTAGGATCACTCATGTACCTGCCGCTAATTATAACTTTTGAACCTTATCAATATAGCGACATACATGTTCTAAACGACGTATTTTAAACGACGTATGTAGGCTGCTAGTAGCGCAGTATAGTGCAGTAGCACCCGCAAAGCCACGTACTCTCCTGCCGTAAATCTATGTCCGCCCCGATCAGTCCCTTCTTTACCCGGGTCTACCTCGCTGTTCGGGGGCAGTTGCTCTGCGTTCCGTAGAAGGATGCGGCGGGTAAGTACAACCTTGGGAGTTTGTCATGTTTCGATGGGCAATTGAGATTAAAAAGGAAATGTTACCGGCGAATCGGGGCGGTGTAGGTAACTTGTTTAAAGTATGACGAGTTGGCTAGTCGGCGTTGGCGTTGGCGTGTAAGATAGCGATTTGTTTGATCACCTTGCTTGACCTCGTGCATTACACCAAATTCATGTGTATCGTATGTAACACATATTGTAATCCGTATCAACTGCATTTCAATACGGATTTAAATTGTATGGAAGTAAGGTTAATCTATTACTATTGTTGAGAGGCAGTCGAAGAATAATACCAAAATGATTCAATGAGACCCGGACCCCAGACACAGCCGCTTAGATGGATCGGCCTATTCCATTGAATGCCATTGGCTGATTAATGCACGTTGACGAAATCTATCTTCAACAGGCCGGGATGTTAGGTTGACCGCTACTGCAAGACGCACGCTTCTCAGCTCCCGCCCCAAACCGCGATCCTCCCATCTCCTCCCGTCTCCTCCAATCGGTAGGCCGCATTTGGAATGCGTTTATTTCGTATTCGCAATATCTTCTTATCGTAACACATGAGTAGAGAGTGGTAAAATAATTAGGTACTTGGTCAAACCCCTCAAAATGCAACTTATGCCGGGTACTGGACACTCATGCTTGAATCAATTTCCTTGACTTTTTGAACCGACTTCTTATATCCGGGATGCGTCTCGAGTCTCTCAATGTACGCAAAAAGCTTGGGAAATAAATTCTTGGGGCCACCCGCCTCCCACGTCCCGAATGTCTCAAATCGATCCTTGGCTGCAATCAATGCGAAGCTGATCAGCACATCCGCAGAGGTAAGATCCGGTCCGCAAAGGTAATCGCCCCCGGATGTCTCTAGTTGTTTTTCCAGAAATCCTAGCTGAGCCTTTGCGTTCGGGAAGACAAGGCGGCTGAAGATTTGGTTGACGGCCAATGATGTTATTGGACGGATGAAGAATGGGATTTGAGGACTCTTTAGTACTCCTAACACCATTGACATGACGAGCATCGGCATCAAAGAACCTTCGACGTAATGCAGCAAGTATTGCCATCGCATCCACTGCTCAGTTTCGCCGCCAACTTTTCCTTCTTGACCTTCCTTCCAGCGCTTAGGCATCATCGTGGTTCCTTGACCGAAGTGCTCACTCAGGTATTGAACTATGAATCCACTTTCGGCCAAAAGCATTGGCTCCGTAGACCCCGGAGGCGTGATAGAGATCACAGGCGACTTGCCTAGCGGATGGATCTTCTTCAGCTCCAGCGGGGCAAGCATGTTGATCCGATGAAACGTTTCGAGCTCGTAGGGCAACTTTAGCTCTTCAAGCAGCCATAGAATATTTTGAGCACGAGACTGCTCTAGCCTGTTCGATTATTAGAACTACGTGGTTGATGCTGACGAAAAATACGAGCGTACCAATAAAGCTTTATCTTTGATTGTTCTTCGGTAGCCATTGTTGAGGGTGGGTAAATGATGCTTTGCCGAATGAGACACTGGTTTAGAGAAGATTAAGTTGCGAATCTTTTCATACGTTTAAGATGAGTGTTGGCGTCTAAAACTAAAATATTACCTAGGACAAGGTTAAGACGACCACCCCTGAAATCCGAGGTATCTACTGGATATGTAATCAATAGTAATGACAATGGTCCTGTTTTTTCGAGACTTGTCAAGCCTTTTTAAACACTTTTCAAAGATCGTTGTTCATGCTTAGTTGCCGAGGCATTATGTCACACTAATAACTTGTGGATTCTAGACTCGTAAAATACATCATAGACTTATAGATTTGACTAGACGGCTAAGAATATCAAGATCGTGAGATTATAGATAGGATATATTATGGCATCATGTACATTAACGGCGCGGATAGATATAGAAAGAAAATATTCAAGTCATACGCAAACATTTGGGATTAACTTACTCACATCAGCGCCCTAGCACCTGCATCTCCGAGTATGAACGGATTTATGATTACGTAATTATGTAATAGCCACAGTGTGGCTCAACGCCCCACGTTGTACTGGGTAAAGCCTCAATTCACTCAAGACATCCAAGATCAATTGAAGCTATCGGAATCACTCGCGATTAATTACAAGATCGCTTGAACCAACCATTTAAACAATTTCTTCAAGTGCGCAGCTGCTGCCGATATCTCTCAAGATGGCTGGAGCAGAGCATTACCGTAAGTCTGCTCCCGAGATCACAATTGCGACAGCCGGCAGAGAAGAACGCTAATAATGATTATAGGCCTCGCGGCGGACCCGGCCATCCAGAAGCTGGGAAGTACGTTCACCCGATTCTTCCTCCTCGTCGCAAGCGGTTACTGCGCATGAACGAAAAATACATATAAGATACAGGAGGTGGACTGTCGCTGACTTCTATATGTAATAGCTATGACCAATAACCGTCACAAGTACTTCCGATGGACCCCGAGAACCGCTCGCATCACCATTGCCTACGCAGTCGTTGTCCCCCTTATCCTCGGAACTATCGCCTACAACACAGATGTGAGTAATTGACCTGCGATTGGCTTGGGTGTAGTTTGGCGAAGGGCCACTGACGCGAATTTAATGTGTAGGGGAAGTTCGATATCCGAGCGAAGAGGAAGGGAGACCTGATTTCCGAATATTAAGAATCGTCCCAAAATAAGGAATATACAACCGACTGTACATAATACTAGGTGCATCACGGCAATGAAACAAGTACTTTAGCCAAAATATCTCTACTGTCCATTGTCTTTAGATTCTGGAACTGTGAAGGGAAGAGACTAAGGACGTTTTGCTATACAACTCCGTGACACTGGGTTTATAAAAACGTACAATTTTATACTCCTTCAAGCTACTTAAACATTCATCCATGACAATGCCAACATGGACTACATGATTTAAATATATCTTTGGGGGATATAGGGGCTTTGATCACACCTACTCAGGCTCTTCCTTTCAGGTCCACGGAACGAAACAGAGTCTACATATCCTCAAACAGACATAGTAAAATTTCGTACATAACATAATTGTAGGATGCTAGATGTTTCGTAAAGAGAATGCTAATAAAGCCTCCATTACAAGAAAGTAACAAACTTTTATAACCTCAATCCATGCAACCCAACCGCCGAGATCCCAATGCAAACCCTGAACAATGCATATTACAATATGAAAACCGAGAAACAAGCTGTAGATAATCGTAAGGGTATCTAATGCAATGTTTTTTTTTTCTTTTGTTGAATGCCCAAAGTATCGTCTGGGTATAGAATGCTTTTGGCACATAGGAGAGTCTAATACCAAGCCAAGTTAGTAAAGATTGTAGAACTAATCACAGGCAAGTGACTACCTATATAAAGTTTGCAAGGTTGGTTCAATTGATAACTCACTTTGTTATTTGTCCACATGAAAGCATTTATACCATAGCCCTTCGTTTCTTCACCATCCGGTACAACTAGTTTTCCACATCGATCCTCATGTAGCCTGCAGGACACGTCATCGTGTATACCACCACCATCATGCGTTAATATCGTCTTCCTCCCCTGCCGCGACCAACTGGTGGCGGGTCAGGTAGTCGCTCTCCTCTTCTCCACTCACCGCTCGGTATGCTACCACGGTTGAACCCATCATACCCCCTACCGCTATTCCTCGGCCTCGCAGGCCGACCCTGTCCATTCTCACTCCCGAACGAGCCACTAGGCGGACGTCCCATAATAGTTCTTGACTCGCCAGGCCCGTTCCTCGCGGCAGATACTGGAGCGACAGCCCCACTAGGTAGCGGAGGCAGGACGGCACAAGATATAAAGTCGCCGACGACAAACCTGGCGTCCGTCAGGGTCTTTTCGCCCTCGGCCTCGGCCTCCTTCTCGGCCTCGATGTCGTCGGGATCTAATCCTTTACCTCCATCGCCTATTATCACGCTACCTAGGTCTTTGACGGCGTAACGTGCTGTCGTGTGACCAGCCGCGTTGTTGCGGGTGTCGGGGAAGATGAGGCGGAAGGCTACGCGAGTGCCCACCGCCGGATCGGGGAGGAGGTGCGGTTTCGCGGCGGCAATATTATAAACGAGCTCCGTCAGGGAGACGTCGGGCCAAGCGTGGATGGTTATGTGCGGTGGGAACGGTCCATTGGTGAACTCGTCCGGTCTAGAACGAGGATTTGTATGAGCTACGAATAAACGGCGGGAATGTCTTGGGAAGATCCTTATGCTTACCTGTGAAATGCGCCTGTTCGATAGAATAGCCGAAGCATAAACGGCGGTGTCGTGTGACGATCCATAATGATGTACTGTGTAGGTGTGGTATCACTTTCCCTAAGTTCCCTAAGCTGTAACCCCAATAACCTTGGAAGGACACCTTCGTAGGGACAAGCCAATCTTCGCTCTCAATTCATGTTGTTGCTACGGAAAGAGTTTCGACTGGAAAGAGACTGGAATGTTAATATATCAGGGGCTAAATTTAGATCTTCGGTCGTCGAGCCTTCCGAGCCGTGGAAATGTGGTAAAGGAGGCCCAAGTCTTTGAGCAGGAGCAGGCGAAGGCGCGAGCTCGGGGAAGCTTCAACGATAAGATTTCAATATAATCAAACAACCTCTAGGGGCACTTAAATAAAGTTTAGGGTCCCACTCACCAATACAACACCACGACACCCCTAGTAGCCCTAGGCTGTTTAGCGCCTTTACAGTTGTACGGAGTGATGTAATTGGGTGGCATGTCGGTGTTTCCCGTCCCAATTTACCGATTTTTGGTACTAATCGATAGCTACCCGCCTCTGTTTTCTGTTTCGGCAATTCGTCAACTGTTAACTGAATCTTGCGATTTATCTTGTATCACTAAAGCAACTCGAATATCTCGAAGACCAAGTCCCGAGGCTATATTTCCATTACCCTCACTCATTTAACAATATCCATTTTTCATAAACTCAACGTTCTGCGAAGTAAAGCAACATCCACCCGCGACCATGGATTTCGCATCCCTAATGTCCGCCGAGCTCGCCAAAGCCTCCCCCAAACCCACCACCACCACCAACAACGACGACCCATCCTCCACCTCCTCCACCAGCAAAAAATACATCCGCCGCTCCGAAGCCGAAGCCCAACGCGAAGCCGCCTACCGCGCCGAGCAAAAAGCCCTCGAAGAAAAGCGCGCGGCCAAAGCCGCCGAAAAACGCAAGCGCGAAGAAGAAGCCATAGAAGAAGCGCGGGCCCGCGAAGACAAGCGACGAAAACTCGAAGAAGAAACGCGGCGACGACGGGAAGAAAAAGCTGCAGAAGAGGAACGTCTGCGTAGGAAACGGCTCGGATTACCCGAGTTGGCGACGGAGGAGAGTAGTAATGGCAGTCGAGAGGGCAGCGAGGCCGCGGATGGGGAAGAGGATATCCCGGATGAGGAACTGATTGCGAAGTTGCGCGAGATGGGACACCCGGCGACGCTGTTTGGGGAGACGCATCGCGCGAGGTTGAGGCGGTACCGCAAGTTGACGACGGTGGTGACGGCGGGGCCGATTCCGACGACGTTGAGGCTTGTTGATGAGAAGGATATGAAGATCTCGGATGTGATACCCCAGGACCGGCCTGGGCGCGCGTATCTGTTCCGCCAGCTGGCTTCGTACTTCACTATGGTGTTGCGAGAGTGGGAGGCTGCGCTTGCACGTGAGGAAGGGACCCGCGACACTTTTGCTGGGAAGGCGGCTGTCAATGCGATGGTGTCGAGTCGTGAGAATATGGTGCCTTTGTTTCGGAAGTTCGAGAAAGGGGAGCTGGATGACGATGTCCTGAAACCTGTCGTCGAGATCGTGAAGGCGGCCCAGGAGCGGCGCTACGTCGATGCCAACGATGGATATTTACGACTAAGTATCGGTAAGGCGGCGTGGCCTATTGGAGTTACCATGGTGGGTATCCACGAGCGTAGTGCGCGCGAGAAGCTGCATGATGGCGAAAGAGGGCATATCATGAGTGACGAGGTTACGAGGAAGTACTTGCAGAGCATCAAAAGGTGTCTCACCTTTGCGCAGGTGCGCTGGCCACCCGAAGATATCAGACAGCTCATGGGATAATTTGGGAGAATAGAACTTAATATGTTCGTAAACTACCTAAGCAATGGGTATTCGTGAATTTCATTTCCTCGCAAGAGATGTCTAGTCCTTCAGCCATCGCAGTCTTTTTCGTAAAGGTTCAAATGCAATGCCCATGACTCCCTATCCTAACTCCTACCACTCTACCTTACACAATGCATGTGTCGTTCAGGTCCGTATTTATGGTTGCGGTTCGTTGGCCGAGTTAGTGTTCCCGATTCGTAAACGATTTATCCTTGGCTCATGTTTCCTGGAAGACCTATTGTCCTACTCCGGCAATGCTGCTAACTAGGCAAGTGCCTCGCCGGGGTTAGTCTGTCTTCTGGAGTCCTCCGGCCAGACGTCGCCCAAGCCGGGAAGGGAGCTGCCTCCTCCAGCTCCTTTCCGAGAGCTCTTGACTTCAAGATCGGCAGCTACGATGTTCATTCTTCGGATTCGCTCAATAGCTTCTTTCTCGTAGTTGATAGCGGCATCTAAGGCCTTATTCTGCATAGTAACGCGGGCGTTGCTGGAGACGGCAACAAGGAGCTAAACCAAGATCTTAGCAATATATAACTAAATTCAATAAGCACATATTAGCTCACCTTGTCAATGGTGTTGATACGGGCATTCAAGGCTCCATCCTTTATCATCTTGACGAGTTCTTGTTCGATAGACTCTCCAGGCTTAGCGAAGGTTGCGTTCAAGCTTTCCAAGGTAACGCATGAAAAAGGTAGGAAGTACTGAACAATGCACTTGCTGCGAATCTGCGAGAAAAGAGTGGCGGCATGCTTCTGAAGATATATGTCGAGGAGATAATCATTTGCGTATGAGTCAATTATTTCCAGGCAAGAGGAATATCGACCGTTGACGAACATAGAGACAGCCTTGCGAATATGTGGTTCGAGTTCCAGGAAGCTTCTGAAGCTAGCGTTGTCCAGTACTCGGGACTGCAGTTGTTTTCGGTCCATCGAAGCGAGTGCTAGAAGTCCGCCATATGTAGCAATATCATTTGGAGTGACCGTGTCGTTGTAGCGATGACAGGAGCTTGCCTCTCCCACCTGAAGAAATTGTCTAGCAGCATCGCAGAACTTTCCGAGGCCAAGATTCGCGAGACCAGAAACTATCTTCTGGTAGGGTAACTCGGCGTTTAACTCATCGTTGTTACTCACATTCACTGCTAGAACCTTGTTCACATTGGCCAGTAGCCCGGCCCAGTCTTTCTTCTGAAGCAATATGCCAACGACATGCTTTCCGACATCTTGAATATGTGACTGAGTGCTAGCGTCCGGTCTCATCTTAATATAGTACTCGGAAGCAGCGGTTAGATCACCAATAGATTCTAAGTGTTCGCCGAGGTCACGGTGGCCAATCTAAGATCATTAGTATGAAATAATCTGACAGTGCTGTTTACTCAGCCGCAATGAGAATTCATACCCTGATGCTTTCCTTAACCAGGTTGTTCTTATACCCCTTAAGCTCGGTTTCCATTCGAAGCGTTTCTGCTTTGTTTGCTCGTTCCGTTTTAGTCGCCCAGGCTTCATCCCATTTAGCCTCAGGCTCATCTGGTGCGGCAGAGTGAATGCATTCCCAAGCGTCACGGTATCGTTGGATATCCTTTCCACGTTTGGCCTCGGCCACGGCGGCCTTCAGTGCATCGACGCATAGGGGTACGGAGGATTGCCCGATCAGTAATAGTCGCTCAAAACGTGTACGGCCTAGGCAAAGAGAGTTAATCTTTGTTTCTGAGGATAATAGGCGTATAGAGAATAAACGGGTAAGCGGGATAGGTCGTGGGCGAGAAAAAGGACGAACCTCTGTAATTAGAGATGTACAAGTCAAGATCTAGCTTCGGGGGGTCTACAACATGTTGACATTAGCTTCTTTCTGCAAGGTTTGCCTTAAATGTTATACCTCTGACTATAATGCCTCCCTGGTTATCCATAGTGGTGAAGTAGGCGAGCAGATGCTGCTCGCTTGCCATGTTGCCGACGCCGAATGGTCGGAGCCTGACGTCGAATTTATCTCTCAAATCAATGATCTCGTTCTGGAATGGAGTGTGAAAAATAAAGTGTCGCGTGACGGTGACAGCGTCACTAATAAATTCACTATGTGCCTAGGTTAAGTAGGTTTGGTGCGATGTATGAAGTATGATGTACGATGTATGATGCAGGTAAACGGTTAGATAGATTAGAGGTCTAGGTTAAGGCAAGGTCGAATATGGTTGGTCGTTGTAGCTGAGTCGTTATTTTTGGCGGGGTAGCTTCAACTATGGGGAACCTTGGAACTGCCAAACTTCCAAAAGTTCTAAATTCCATATCGGCCTTAACTATCGCCTTATCGCTTATCGGATTTTCACATGCTGCGAAGCCCATTGGTTCAAATTCCAGGTACACGGGTACGTATTAAGCTAGCGTGGGCGTAGGGCTTAAGTGGGGTTAGTATATTGATTGAGAAGGTTTTAAGGTTGAGAATATGTTGCCATTCGTTGAATGCGACTTCACATATCCTTTTTTGAAGCATCTGGCTTCCTTCTGCAAGATATTATAGTTAGACTTCATGTATTGCCAAACCAATTAAGGAACCATTTGATGTTGCTTGAGCTTATATACAGATGGTGGCCGTTGAGCTGATTCAAAGAACTATACGACATGTCGCATCTAATAAGTGAAATTAAAGGAGGAAGGTGGCTTTATTCTTCAATATATAATACGAGCCCTAGGTGAATCGAGCTACCAACCAACTTAAATGAATTTAGTCGGCGTAAAATTATTTGAATATAGCAAGCAAGGTTAAATGAATAGACTGAACTCATGTCTCTATCCCGCATATAAAATCCCAAAAGACTAAGCCAACCACTCAAGTAAGTTGTGAACACATCTGTACCTATGTTGAATCACCAGGTGGCCCGCCAAGCCATTCATTTCCAACGCTTGAGGCTCTATGGAGAAACTCATGGTACGTGTGTAATCCATAACAAACCTCTTTTCGCCCATCGGAAAATGCGGGAAGAATTACTCCCCGATCATTCAAGGAGGCCTCAATCTATTATTTGGGAGTAGTGCATACCGACATTAAATCCTGAGGGGTATTTGGAGCGGTTCATTCTACCTAGTAGATTACATAGTAGGTATTGAACCGGTTAAGGAGTTTAGATTAGGGTAGAGTTAGAGTGTATAAAATACAAATGGTAGTATGATATAATAAAGTGCATGCTTTCATATTGAACATACTTACCTAGGTAGTAATAAGCAATTGACAGGTTATAGAACAGAGTCAATTACCTTCTTAAAAAGCAGGAGGTAGGCAAGTATTCATTCATCAACAACCGGCGATGACTAAAATTCTAGTTAAGTGGCCATAGCCTTCTTTCCCTGGCGACCAGAATGAGAAGCATGTCGCGAATAGCGCCAAGCTTCAGGTCTGGGCTTGGACGGTGACGTGAGCTCCAATCATCGCGTGTTCCGATTGATAGGAGCCTTGTCGGTGGAGAGGGCCAAGACGACCGTTGTGCCGGTTTTCCGAGTTCCAAGTAACTCTACTTAAACAACAACTAATGTCTTATGAGCATAGAAGTATTTGTTCGTAAACGTGCAATGCAACACCGCCCGGGATGAAAGGGAATGCTAAGAGATGAGGCTTTTCGTCAGGTAGATAGGTCGAGAATGGTTGAGAATGCAACGCATGTAAACCATCGATATCTCAATAGGCGTATTTTTACTTTTCGGAATCTTTTATGGATATGCACTAAAAAAATATCATTCTGCGAGTAGGAGAATTGCTTGGCGGTCCGGTCTAAGGTATGCCAAGACCGCCATGGGCTCCCCGCGTAAGTGATCCATCACTTTAAAGCCTGCAATGGCACCCCATGTTCCTGACCAGTGAACGCGATTTCCTAGGTGGTAGGTATGATGTCGTTGACGCACTAGGAAGCCGCCGTTGCAAAAATGCCCATACATACCTGGTTGGCATTCGTATTTGCACGAGACTGTGAATATTACAGAGACCAGCTTCGCAGAATTCTTTTCGAAACCAATATCGAGGATTCGAGGTCGGTAAAGTGTTACGACAGTTTATTCCCGGCATACATATTTAAGTTATTATATCATCAAGGTAAGATGTAACGTATAACAGATAATACAAGTCGCCCATAACTACCTTGTTCATTTAGCTGGGAATTCGCATTCTAAAGGGTGCATGGGCTTATGTAGAAGCCATGGTTAAACAATTTCAGCCTCGTACGTATTGAAGGGGACTAACTGACTTCTAGTCATCAAGTCCACACTTACAAACACCTTACGTGTAAGAGGTAATCATTGAACACCGAGGCAGGGCCGAAGACCAAACTACCTCCTAGGACGATGGATACGTTAGAACCTGTCAGACCTCAAGTATGGACAACGAGCTGCTATGCATGATTGCCCGAGAACGAATCGCCCGAATTCTTGTTTGTTGACTTCTTGTAATTGTATTGCTCTCAAGCTAACTGGAAATCACGGCACGAGAAGATATTATCTACTTACTTACATAGATATCAAAGACTTATGTAATGAAGCTTAGAGGCCTCCGGTTAGATCCACGGTCACGTAGGTACGATGGAGACAGCTAATTGGAAATTAATGCTCCAGTATAAGGGTACCAAGCCTGACCTACATGTGAGCTTACACAGGAAACGGGATGCTGCTTTAACTCGACAACGAAAAGGATAGCCTTTAATGACATTTAAGAATTTTCATGGTGTTGATAAAGATTATATACCCAATGAAACCTATGTTATTGGGTAACATCCATCTGAATCTACTATTTACATGTCTTCTAGACGTTTATATACAATATACATTACACTATTACCTATTAAGAAACTAGGACACAGTTGAAATGATCTAAAACACGCCCAAGATTCTTTATATATGGTATCCGAGGAGATACGGATGTGTGTGATGGAGTTACAATCATGTAAGTGAGATATTGATATCCATATTTGCTTTTTATATGTATCAACCATCCGTGCCTGCCACCTAGATAGGTTGATGTACCTACCTCCTACCAAGGTGGCTACCGGTATGCAGCATGTAGGACCCCCAACGAACCTGCCATATCTTGTCCGTCGTGACTCGTGCTTCCCATGCTGTGTCTAGTGTCTAGTGGCCACTGGTCAACTGCATTTGCATTTCCTTAGCATTTCCCGGTTGCATGTACCTGGGTAGCTCTGCCCAGGTGGTAGTTCAAAGCTTCGGCGGTCCCGCGCTTGCTTTGCAGAGCATATCCCCAATTGTTCCAATTGTCCCAGATGCCCCAGCAGTACCCAGCAGTACCCAGCACACCTACCCCTACCAACACCTGCACCTTACATACAGGTACATATGTACCCACCCCCAAGCCTTTTTGGCCAGTTCTAGTCCATCCCAGTCCAATCAAGTCCACCTAACCCAAACATCTCAAGACCTAAGACCTGAACTTAACCCGTCTTTCTAAAAAGCCATCCCCACTTGAGCCACCACGTCTTCGTAGCTGTTCCATCGTCTTTTTCCCCCTTGAATGAAATGCCTCTATGGCCGAATTGACTTCGCACTTCCGCCGACTTTATTACCTACTCCTCCAAGAGCAGAAGGGGAAGAAAGCTATCCCGATATCCCAGTCCTGCATCAACATATTCGAAGAGTCTCTAGGCCCTAGTCAGTAATCGACTTCTATCTTCCCAGCCTTGGACATTGGACCGATCGGGTTCTTCCGACCACCTTGCTTTCATTTGTTTTTGTCCCCATTCTCTTCATTTCAATTCAATTTGACCTGTGTCTCCGTCCGTCGCCCACCTTCATCACAAGACACCAGACGCGACAAATACTCGTTCGGTACCTACATTGTAGATAGGTAAGGCATTTTCCCGGTACATATTCTTGCCCGCTGTAGCCCTACAGATGCAATCTGTCTCTCCGAGATCCAGTACCTGGTACTCTTTAGCCAAACAAGAGGAGAAAAAGAGAGGACTACCCCAAACATACGTAATAGCGAGACTAGCCTTACTTTAGACACCTACAGAAGCTCTTCTACAGACCTAATCTTGGCAGCTTGGGCACTCTGTATGCTATTACATACCTGCGCTACTTGCATTAGCCACTACCACTACCTAACGCTGCCCCCAGTCTTACCTCACATACTTTACCTACAATTTTTTTTTCTTTCTCTTCGATCAGCAATGCCGAGATAAGAACTATCTCTACACCTTTCTTCCCTCTCTACCCTATCGTTTTATTTTTAAATCATCTCCTGATCATTGTTAAATCCATTCATTTAACCATTGCGATCGTTTTTTGAGGGATCAATTGGATCGAATCCCTCATGTGAAACTAACATATCTTCATATAGATAGCTTCACTTTTATACTTTACATCTTAGCGTCCCGTCAGTTCATGAGCGTTTCACCCAGGAGCAGCAAGTAACTTTGAAAATGCGTCGGGAACATATTCCCCATCCCTCGGACAAGTGAAGAAATTGAGAAAGAAGGCGACGACAACGGTCTGTTTTCCGCTTTTTCGAGAAGGGTGCCATTTCCGGCACCCACGACCAGCCCGCCATGTCTCCTCTTTCTCGCTCTTCACAACCTCCGGCGAATCGCGCAACCTCTGTAAAGCCCGAGTCCGCACAAAGCCAAGCCTCCGATGACGAGGATTCTGTCTTGCAAGCTCTTGCGACCGAGTCTCCAGCTGGTGACACACCGGCCTCGGGAGCTCAAGGGAACCGCGCAGGGAGTGCTAGCGAGTCCTCGTCCATTCCCCTACAGAAGCGCCGGAGGGTCACGCGCGCCTGCGAGTATGTAATTTTAGAGCTAATTTCCCCTTTTGATATCTCTGTCAGACACAACCACTTTTATAAAGAGAAAATTGTCAAAAATGATACGACACCGGCGCTTTAATCCCAATTATCATTATAGCCGCTAACTTGTTTTACCAGCGAATGCCGTAGAAAAAAGATCAAATGCGATGGCAAGCAACCATGTACTCACTGCCAGGTGTATAGTTATGGTAATCTCCACATTCTCTAATAAACTGTTTCCAGCCTGACTGATATCTCCCTGCTAGATTGTACCTACGACAAGCCCTCTAATAGGCGTAGAAATCCAGCTCCGCAGTATATAGAGGCGCTGGAAAATAAACTATCGAGGGCTGAAACATTGTTGCGCAAATTTATGCCAGATGTCGACCTTAACGACCCAAGTCTGGATCCTGCGGTCCAGCAAGAATTCCGTATCCGGGAGCAGGCTAGAATCCGGGCCGCCGCATCTAAGGGAAAACAGTCCGGTTCATCGTCTTCCGTGGATGCCCAATTGCATTCTATGATCGAAACCGTCGGCCAACTCGACCTCGATGAAAAAGGCGACTATGATTTCCATGGAACCTCTTCCGGCTCGGTCTTCTTCAAGAGGATGAAAGACCATTTTCGTGGTCTTCTAGGCAGAGATTATCAAATACCGTTTCTCCCCCGCCCACCTCGACCTACTGGCATCCTCACTCTTGATTCACCCACACCGAGGTCTTCATCCAGCACGCGGGTGCCTCCGAATCACAGTCAGAACAGATATGATTTACCTCCGAAGGAAAGAGCACTTGCGCTATGCTCCGAGTCACTCTATAATGCGACATGTCTCTTACGAATCGTTCACATTCCTTCTTTCTACGAAATGCTAGACGGGCTTTATGAAAAAAAGACAAGTGCATTTGGAAAAGAAGACAAACGAAGTTTAGCACTCGCATATTCCGTAATGGCACTTGGCTGCATGTATAATATGCCCGACAACAACGGCTCGGATACTCCGCCCTACAAAATTGCAGTCGACGAAGCGTAATAACATCCTTTCCCACTCAGTTCACATCACAGGTCAGCTAACTTGTGGAATTTAGGATCAAATACTACAGCGCAGCGAGGATGTTAATGCAGGATATAACTGAGTGCAGAGATCTTACATCTCTTCAGGCGCTGCTCTTTATGATATTATTTATCCAATCAATCTCGAATTTAAGCACCTGCTATGGGTTTGTCGGGATTGCTTTACGATCTGCACTCAGAATGGGCCTGCATCGACATCTACCTCATATCAAGATAAACCCCATAGAATCCGAGACGAGGCGAAGAGTCTTCTATATATGCCGACAAATGGACACTTATGTGTCAGCGTTGCTAGGCTTTCCATTACTTCTCAATGATGAAGATATCGATCAACCTTTACCAACTCCCGTGGACGACGAATATATAACAAAAGACGAAATACTCGTACCACCTCCGGGAACCCCCTCTTTCTTCGAGGCTTTCAACGCCCACGTGAGATTAATGGATATCCTGGGTAAGGTTGTAAAACATATTTATCCACTGAAGGGCATCGATCAGAGCGAGGCTGAAGGTGTCGGGGAGCCCTACGCATCCTATACAATCAGCTATGGGAAAATTAAAGAAATGGAGAAAGAGCTTCAACGATGGAACGAGGACTTGCCCTATACTTGGCGGCCGGATCCTGAGGGTCCTGTTGAAGTTGTCCGGTAAGAATTTATACTAAACAAAAAGATTTGCTCCTGAGTTTTACTAAACAATGTTTTAGAGTACGAAATCTCCTGAGGTTTACGTACGCCCATGTGCAGATGGTGTTATACAGGCCATTCTTGCATTACGTTTCTCCGCGTATCTCGGCCGGCAAGGAAGTGAATGAGCGCGCGTACGCTTGTGGAGCTGCCGGTATCAGTGTCGCCCGAAATATTGTGCACATCGGAACAGAAATGCGCAAGCAAGTTCCTCTCGTGGGGCCTTACTGGTTTACCCTTTTCACGGAATTCTTTGCCGTCATAACCTTGGTCTTCTTCGTGTTGGAGAATCAGGATAAGTCTGGATCCATGGAGATACTTGCGGATGCTGTTGCGGGCAAGGAGATGATTAGTGAGCTTGCTGGGAAGAGTATGGTTGCGGACCGCATATCAAGCTCTTTAGTCGTAAGTTGGGACTCCGTAAACGCACTGATCTTATGTCACTAATCTTAAGCAAGATGCTTTTTGACCAATTACCGGACAAACTCAAGGAAGTAAAAGCACGGACCGTATCATCTCGAAAACGGCCCGCGTCGGGAGCGTCGAAGGATAGCAACGGCACATTGATGGCGCTTCCTTCGGCGTATGCTAGCGAGTCAATAAACCCTCAAAGCGATGCAGCTAGCCGATCCCAGAGTATATCGTCGAAAAAGGCCGGGAAGGCTCCGGTTAGACCCATCCACCAAGATATCTCGATCAACGACTCTGTCAACGAGTCTCCTTTGCCACAACCAGAACTCGGCGGTCCATTTTCTTCCGGTTTCCAGTTTTCGCCGTTAGATTTATCAATACCGTCCCCCGATTCCGCGACTGCCACAGCTTTGCATGAGCCCAGTCCGATGGATTTGCAGCACCAGGAATTCAGCGCCGGTAACCCGATCCACCAGTTGGATGCCGTGATGTTCCCCTCGGATGATCCCTTGGCGTATCCCAACCAGCCTCAAGTCGACTTTGGTACGCACCAAAGTAACGTTGCCGATGCTAGCCCGGGGGACCTTTCACATCACGACCCTTCTCAGTTTTACATACCTAATTTTTATGAAGGCATCGAAGGGCAGCTTATGGGGCCACTACCGCCATATTTAATGCAATCGCAGGCCCAGCCAGGTTTCAACTTCCCACCTCAGATGTACTCGGACCCGATGCTCCTGCAGATGCACACTATTGAGCACAGGCCCTCACAGCCGCAATCTCATCTGCAGCCAGGCCAATCACGATCGATGCGGCGACGGGGTCAACAATCGGGGGATATGGATGGGCTACTAGCTAATACGTCGTGGCATGGGTCGTTTACCCAACATGGAATGAACTAGGTTTATGAATAGAGAAAGGATACCCCTCTGCATGAGTGCGACATTGGCATATATGCGAATCTTTGCTTCTTAGACGACCGAAGATTTTTGGAGTTTGGGGGGGAAATCAAAAAGCAATTGTCGCTTGGCGGTGTCGGATATGGGACCTTTCATATTTCGAATGGCAATTTTCGTAATACGGATGTCATCCTAAACAAAGCATAAAGGCGCTCGAGAGATTTAAGCTGAATCAAATCTTGCTATCCCGACAACAGCGGCGATGGTGATCTTAAGATATTCGGCGGGACGGCGGCCTCGCCACTTATTACGGTGGAAGATGTACATAGATCGGCGTGAGTCAAACGCACAGCTTGACAGGTATGCTATTCTACACGTTATTCTCGCGAGGGATGGTGTCTGAGGTGCGTCTTTGGTGATATCAGGGACGGGCCATCCTAGCGATCTCGCTCATAACGCATCATAAGCGATGCTCGCCTAAGCACTCCATATGCCCAACCTTTTGTCGGTTCACGTCCGATGCAAAACAAGAGATGAACAGATGGACGAGGCGGCGTAGTCGGAACGAATTTTGTTGGCCCAGTAGGTGGAGAACAAGTGGGCATATCGGCGTAGAAGTATGTTTTCCAAGAAGCGGGATCTCCAGTCCCATCCGGTTCCATCAGGTCCCATCAGACGACCCCTGCCCCTTTAAGGTATTTCGGGCTGCCTCAGGGGCTGCACAACGGCCTTACTGGAGGTCATTTGGTCAATGAGGGTCTTCAGTGTTTCGAGTAATTATCCATATGGCACGTGTAAACTATCTATAGGTATTTTGAACAGACGCGAACCGTACTCCGCCACGTGAGACCGCTCCAACCAGGCTGAACCAGCTAAGCGGCTGCATAAGCCCATGTCGCCAAATGAGATCACCGCTTTAACGATACGATAGGGCCACGCCAAGGGGGTTTCCCAATCCCCGAACGTGTACAACAATCCCACCCCACCGACGATGCTGTCGTTGCTCTACTCGTGGAAAAAACAACATCAGGAAGAGAGAAAGTCAGTCAAGATGGAAGCTATAGATATAGACCACGACCTGGTGGTCGTCGAGGAGTTCGACGCTCTGTATGTGAAAACGCCATCCCAGATTCCCATTGCTATCATTAGCAATACCCTTCATCCCCAATGCCGTCTCCAAAGATGGATCCCCATACTCACAACCACAACTTTCGGGATCACGTCAAGTGCAGGACGAAACACCTCCTGCAAAGCGCAGTGTCGGCTGCTGTCGCCGTTGCCTTGACCATCCCTTTCATATCTAAATTACCACTAACCGATGTGGCCCGCAGATCTGTCGAGGTCAACAACGTCGCGGAATTGGAGGCGAAAGACGGCGAAGGTCCGAAGAGATATCCCGGTGAGTTGAGAATCGCTACGTTTTATTCCCTCGGGTTGCAGGTCAACTCCATGATTCATCTTGTAGGACTATACATCAACCGTCTCGAATTGAGTCTTGTAGCTCATTCCGTTCATTCATGTGTTCACGATTTCAATGCGGTTCAACCTGTATTTGTCCTCGAGCGGTGAAATCTAGGGGTAGCCCCAGATTTATCCATGCCTCAATCCTCCCGTCAATCCTCCCGTCTCCCCCAGTCCCTTTCCAGATCGAGCAGTATAGCATATGCCGAGCTATCTCATCTCAGCTCACTATATTTTCCAAACAATTGCCATTTGAACCACGCATCACAGTATCGCCATTGCCTTGTTTTGAGTCTGTCAATTGATTATCGAAAAAATATTCTAACAATAATTAGCGAAACACCACGCGAGGAAAGTTGCCAAAGAGCTTGGCACTGACAACGGCCTCATCTACCTGCCCGGCCAGCTAGAATCAACCTGGGAAGATTCGGACCAGGGACCGCCGTTTCGGCAGCGACGGTAGTAAGTATCCCGCGCATTTACTAAATGAAATCAATTCACATACAGTGCTACGAGTACTGACAAAACACAGCTTTTACTACCTGACCGGAGCAGACTTCCCCGGCTGCAGCGTTACGTATGACATTGCAGCGGACAAGCTTACGCTATGGGTTCCGTTCACGCCTCCCGCTACCATTCTATGGTTCGGGAACACGCCCTCGCCCGATGACTGCCTCTCGCAGTCCGACGTCCACGACGTCAAGTATGTCGGCGAACTAGCCCAGTACCTCAGTGCGCGTCTTGCCACTGTCAAGACCCTGTACGCGCTACGGCCCTCGCAGCTACCCAAATTCGAAGGCTTCGAGCAGATGCGCCCGAGCCTGAAAATTGACGTCTCGTCCCTGCAACCTGCCATGGATGAAGCGAGGTTGATCAAGAGCGACTACGAGGTGGCCATGATCAAGAGGGCAAACGACATTTCGTCCGCCGCTCACCGCGCTGTAGCTAAGAAAGTAGCTGCCTTTAAGAACGAGTGTGAAGTCGAAGCTGCTTTTATTGCGGGCTGCACTGCTGCCAATGCGAAGACCCAGGCGTACCCCGTAATCGCGGGTTCCGGACCCAACGCCTCGACATTGCACTACGGCTCCAACAACGAGACGTTGATCGGCCGACAGCTCTTAGTGCTCGACGCCGGAGCGGAATGGTCGTGCTATGCTAGCGAGGTGACGCGGACGCTACCTATAGGCCCGCGATCGCAGTTCACTCGCGAGGCTCGCGCCGTGTACGAACTCGTGCATCGCATGCAAGCCGAGTGTATCGCGCGCATCAAACCCGGCGTCGTCTTCCGCGACCTACAGCTGCACGCGACACTTGTCGCTGTCGAGGGTCTGCTCGAGCTCGGCGTGCTCAAAGGCGGCACCGCGGAGGAGATATTTAGGAATGGCACCGGCGCGGCTTTCTTCCCGCACGGCCTAGGCCACCACGTCGGCCTCGACGTTCACGAGTTGGTTTCATCTTCTTTATTTACTGCCCCAATTACCCCGTTCAAACCCGTCCCCTTCCTTTCCTCGAGGCCGGAAGCGTCCGCGCCGCCTTTCTTTTGTCAGACCCGCGATCGTCGTGATAGTACAACCAGTGAGAGAAGTGGGCTAAATATGTTTCCTAGTGTTCTTAGCAGAGACCTCCTGAGGCCTGCCGGCGAGGGCATGTGGGGGAAGCGAAGGCCCATCGGCCCGCAGAGCGTGCGCGCCATGATCAAGCAGGCTGCGGCCGAGGCGCCCCCTTCCACTTCGCCAAGTAGTACGACGATGAGCAGCGGCATCTCCCATCAGCAGCCTCAGCAACAACAAATTACGCCACCAAATTCACAAGATGGAACCGCGCCTCCTCTACCCCCGCGATCCATTCCGTCTCCCATTCCCGAGGCAGCCCCATCAACGCCTCAACCCAGCTCTCCCGCCTCCTCAAAGAACAATTCACCGACCCGCAATGCACCCCCCAGAACATCTACATCCTCGCCACCCTTCGCACCCCCAATGCGCACCAACACCATAACGCCCGCACAACTCCAAGAATTATCGCAAAACCATCCACCCGCACAATTACAACCGCAAAGACAAGCCTCTCAACACTCACACCACCACCCCCACCACCACCAACAATCGCAAAATCAAAACCAACAATCCCAACAACAATCCTCCCAAGCAAAACGCGGCAGCGTCAGCGCCACCAACGGCACCGCCGACAAAAAGAACGCCAACACAAACACACCCGGCGGAAAGCGGGCAATGCACAACACGCTACAACCACAAATGATCGTAACAGTGGAGCCGGGCGTGTATTTCTGCAAGCCGTACATCGAGGCGTACTTCCTGCGACGGGAGGAACACGCGCGGTATATCGACCCGGTCGTGCTGGACAAGTACTGGGGCGTGGGTGGCGTGCGGGTTGAGGATTGCGTGTTAGTAACCGAGAATGCGTGTGAGGTGCTGACGACGGCGCCGAAGGGGAATGAGTTGTTGAGGATGATGGGGTATGCGTAGATGCGTGCATCACTACCCATAACCTCCTAAAACATTACAAACCTACACACATACACACATATATACCGACAAAGCTACAAAACTGCATCCCTGCGGACCTATTCGTCTGCCTGGGTATATATACCGGAGAGGAGATGATGGGAGATGAGGGGGTCGCAGAGAAAATCACATACCTACCTACCTACTGGGTACATACCTACACACATGAGTCCATGTTGACGCAGAAGTTGATGTACATGACGACGGTTGAAGTGGAAGGGGCACGGAATGAAGAGAGAGAAAGGGAGGATGCATGATGACTGCATACTAGGCGTTCGTTCTTGATTTTTCCTTTGTTCTACGTCAACACAGCGATGGAAACTTTTTGCATGGTCTGGAAAGCATAAGCATATAAGCATGAAGCATAACTTGTACTGTATCTCGATGTATTTCTTTTCTTCCTCCTTTTTTTTGGATTCTTTTTTTTATCATCTTCTTGGTTTGCATACGGATGTTTAGGTCGTCTGGAGTTTTTTACATTTTCGCTTCTTCGATACATTTGTTTGTTCGTTTGTTTTTTCTCAGGAAAGAGGGTTTCAGGACCTCGAATTACATACCTATACATACCTACCGTACTTCACGATCTATTTGTTGGCCTCATTTTTTTCGGGTGGTGTTATGGTTGGTCTCTTACAGTAGATAGATAAAAATTACTTGTGTGAGGCTACTTACACATACACTACAAATTTACAAATCAGTTCGGAGAACGCTTCCAAAATGGTTCAAATTCATGCGCTACGGAAAACAAGACTTAATGCCACATTTAATTCCCACATCCATGGATCCAAATACTTTTTTTATACAATGCCCTACGCCGCACCTAGCCTTGCACCGAAGTCTGTCTAAAAAGATTACCCTTATGTCATCGAAGTAACTATAGGTACTTCTTGGGAAGGGTCTTCTTCCTCTCGTAATAGATGTAGGCACCCACTATTAAAATCTGGCTTCCGATGATGACAAAAATGAGCTTTCCGTGTCGTGGAGTAGCTTGGATTGCCACGTGTTCCAACATATTGCCGTGGTTGGTGCCAATGAAGCTCTTCACTGCGTGCTCCGAATCTTTCACCTTAAGGTTGATGTCACTTCGCATATCGCGTAGATCTCGCTGCAGCTTGGTGATCTCGCTCTGAAGTGAATCAAGCCTATCTAGTTTGTATAGCAACTGTCTCACATCATTGATCGCCTTTGAGGTCTCCTCGTGTCTTTTTTCACCGACATTATTTAGCCCCGCGACCTGACGGAATATACTTGAGAGGTGGTGGTTGGTGCTCTGTATACGGTTGTGGAGGTCCGCGAATTGCGCCTTAGAACTCGTGATAGTATCCGCACTGGCATCGGGAATAGAATCATCGAAGGCATCATCTCCATAGCCATTGCCGTTGCCGTTGTTCTGATTAGCCTTGCGACCGTAGCTCGTCTGTGCTTGGGCTTGATTTTGGATTGGTTGTCCTTGCTGTTGCGGAGGCGCATCATGCTTAGCTTCCAGATTCTCCGTCATAGTCACCATCTTGAATATCTCGAAAGAATCCGGGTTGTCTCCTGCCGCAGCTGTGATACCAAAGTAATATCCGGGCGGGATGGTGATTTTGTCGCTTTCGAAGCATAGATGACCATCAATCTCAACTTTGAATACCTGGTGTGTCTGCCTTAGCTTGATCTGCGACGGTCGGCCCAAGTTGCGGTAGGGATAATTGCAATGTCCGAAAGCCAGACTGTCGACGCTCTGATGAGCCTTAAAGTCGGTAGTTCCGTCATTCAAGAAACCCCTGATCATTCCACCCGAACCACCGTGCTGGTCGATAACGAGGGCCAAACCATCAAACCTGTTGACGGTGTACACGCTAGACGAACCAATTTCTTGGTTTCCTCGCCTTGCAAGCCAGATATTGAGGTTACCACTTCCCCTCTCAGGTCCGTTCACCCGAAAGTCGACATCCGCTACCCACGTCTGATATTTGTTTGGCATGTCGCCCCATACCGCGCCTCGAGTGTTTCCGGGGTGTGGTGGCGTAAGGATGATTTTATTGGAAAGGACTTCGGGGTGGTCTGGGGTTCCCTGTATAGAGAAACCTGGCACGGTTGCTTGACCTCGATCGTTTATTCTAATGCGATTGAATTAGTTCCAATTGTCGAGACATATACCCATTCTACAAGACGCATACCGGCCAGTGTAGCCAAAGCTAAGTTCATTGACAAGAAATTGTGCCTGCGCTTCGACGAGTTTCGCCGTTGTAGCCAACCCGAAGGCGAGGGTTGACGATTGTAACAAACGCATTCTTAATTCAAGAGATAGGGTAAATTAATGAAGTAGGTAGGTTTGAAACTTTTTATTTTAAACGAGGTATATGGAAGATGAGAGGATAATTGAGAAATTGACCGTTTTCGTTACTACCTAGTGGTAGGTGAATGCGGAAAGTCAGTAGAATTTCAAGGGAATGTTCGTGATATTCGTGATGCTCATTAGAGGACACTTTGCACCAAGCTATTTCCAGCTCTATGGCGTAGCTCAGGAGATGTGGGGAGCTTTAATACCCAAGAATTGCGGAATTGGAGTAAAGAATTAAGGAGAGACAACTGTTGGAACCCTCCTAATTCAAATAGAGGCACCGGGGAGCATTGGCCATGGAAAATGAAGAAACTACGGCGTAGGCTATTAGAAGATGAACAAAAAAGAGTATCAAAAAAGGTGGACAGTTCTCAAAATTCTCAGCCTTCTTCACTTCCCCAGAAAGGGTGAAGGTGTAGCAGGTGAAGCAGGTGTTACTTACCCGCAGTACCTTTTTTAGTCTAAACCGTCCAAAGCTAAGGAAGCTTGAAACCTGTGGTACCTAGATACTTTCTTCACGCTAACGTCACAACGACATGTCGAGTACTTCGTACTTGGCCCCCTGCTTGATGTTATGTCAGGGTATACCGGACAAGGGCGGGCAAGGCGGTAGCTGTGCGGCATGTGTTCTCGATCGAGTCAATAGAAGAATTGATCGACTAAACATACGCACGGACCCTGTCTAGGTACTATTCTGTACGTACTGTAGATTTTCTAATGGATTTTTTTTTGACAGATGTCGCACATCGGTAAAAGTACGTACCGATCCCTGTGGGGCCAAGGATACCTAGCCTCAATTGACTTCAATTCTTCGAACAGCTACCCAAGTACGACGCTACAATCATCAGCTCACCTTTCTTTTCCTTTTGTCTTAACGGCCCTCAAACTCCATCTTAAAATAAACAAACTAAAAATTTATAAAGCGCCGAGACGTGTCATGACACCAAATTCAAATGACTGAAATATACCCTACTATTGCGCAATGCGCAATAGTTGCGACTGCTTTTAAGATCCTCCTCTTCCCTGCATAGTAAGTCAACTGTCATGTTGCACCAACTTTTTCGTCTCTTCCGTTTTGCGTTTCGTGTGTCTATCGTGACGGGAATACCAGTGGTTAACAATTAACCTTAGCAAATCCACCGATTTTGAAGTGCATCGAAATTGGCTAGCTATTACGAATAGTCTACCTATATGGGAATGGTATTACGAAAAGACTTCAGAATGGACATTAGACTATCCTCCCTTCTTCGCATATTTCGAATGGATTCTTTCCCAGGTAGCAAAGCTGGCTGACCCAGCCATGCTTCGAGTCTATAATCTGGACTATGACAGCTGGCAGACAGTGTACTTCCAAAGGTTTACTGTCATCGCTACCGAACTAATGCTAGTATATGCTCTGCAATTGTAGGTTTCGATAACTGCTTAACCGCTTGGTTTGTTATACTGATATATATGTATAGGTTCGTCGAGTTTTCGCATGGAGTTACCAAGCGCGCAGCCCAAGCTGCGGCAATTTCGGTTCTCCTCTCTCCGGGTCTTCTCATCATAGACCATATTCACTTCCAGTATAATGGAGCTATGTACGGTGTCTTAATCTTGTCTTTGGTATTGGCCCGACACAAGTCTGGTCTCCTAGTCAGTGGACTTGTGTTCGCAGCACTACTATGCATGAAGCATATATATCTCTATCTTGCACCAGCCTATTTCGTCTATCTTTTAAGGACCTATTGTCTCTCCTCCCACTCCATTTTTCAAATCCAGTTCCTCAACTGCGTGAAATTGGGATCTGGCATTCTCGGCATATTCGGGTTGGCGTTCGGTCCATTTGCTATTAAGAACCAAATACCACAAATCCTGAGCCGGCTCTTTCCTTTCTCTCGTGGACTTTGCCATGCGTACTGGGCGCCAAACGTATGGGCAATGTATTCTTTTGTGGACCGAGTATTGATTTTTGGTGAGTCCTGTCCCGTCCAATCCATATATGACTTTTATTAACATACGAGGTCAGTTGCGCCACGACTGGGCTTGCCGGTAAAGGAGGATGCTATCAACAGCGTTACGAGAGGTCTAGTTGGGGATACTGCTTTCGCAGTGCTCCCCGAGATCACGCCTAGGATCTGCTTTGCACTTACTCTCATCTTCCAGGTTATACCCCTGGTGAAGCTCTTTTTACACCCCAAATGGGATGTTTTCATCGGGGCAGTCACTCTCTGCGGCTACTCCTCATTCCTCTTCGGATGGCATGTACACGAAAAAGCTATTCTTCTCGTGATTATTCCTTTTAGCTTGATTGCTCTCAAGGATCGTCGGCATCTTAGTGCATTCCGTCCCTTGGCAGTATCCGGCCACGTCTCGCTTTTCCCACTGCTCTTCACCCCTGCCGAGTTTCCCATCAAGACGGTTTATACAATATTCTGGTTGGTCTTATTCTTGATGGTGTTCGATCGCACTGCTCCTGCCTCGAAGCGACCGAGGTTCTTTCTCTTTGACCGGTTTGCCATCCTGTATATCACGATCAGTATACCCCTGATTGTATACTGCTCATTAGTGCATCAGGTTATATTCGGTAAGAGCTACGAATTCCTGCCCCTGATGTTCATGAGCTCCTATTCAGCCATAGGAGTGGTTGGTAGTTGGGTAGGGTTCATGGTAGTCTATTTTACATCGGATTACCCTGAACTGGTACGGTCTTAATGCCCGATATACCTAAAAGAATTATATATAGAGGTCACATAGATCAATGAATCGACATATTCAAATCTTGATTATAGTGTTTACATTGATGAGTAGTGTTTTTAAATAAGAAATAACACGTGTGGATCGGAAATCCCGGGTTGCTTTTATGCAAGGCAGGTGACAGGTTTTCCGTAGTCGCGTAAGGTACCTAGGTAGTAGGTCGTAGGGGGGTGTGGGCTGGTTTGGTTTGGTGGCAACCCATACATAGTACGTAAGGTAGGGACTAAAAAATTCCCTGCCAGGCCAGACTTGCTAGGTAAGGCCCAGTCTCACCAACGGCCTGCTGGTCTTAACAAACTACCCGGATACCCAAACAAAGATGTCCGAATTAACACACGTTTCAGGGACAAAAACGATCGGAATTATTAAATTGGAAAGGGGTAGATGTTCTTTGGAGTTTTGGTGCATCAGCTGCATCAATGTCTCTACGCGACTGATTATAAAAGCAGGTTACTAGAATGGCGTAGTGTTGATATATAGCTGCACTCGACTTGATATTGGACGGAAAATGCCAAGGTTTGCCAATTAGGTAAATTAGAATGCAGGCTTCAATTTAAGACAGTTAGAGTTCTGTTCCGACACGTGGTTGATGCGAAATCGAGCTTGTTATGTCATTGTTGAGATCGAGGGAATTTGGCATAAACTAGCCCACATCAGACCCAGGATCCGGGGTTGTTCTTATATCGGACGTATATTATGGAAACGGGGGATAAATTGATTGATCGAGTACTCGTTCGAATCGTCCAGAGTAGGCGATCCGAATGAGTATAAGAATGTTGTTGTAAAGTTATGTTGTGATATCTCAGTGAGTAGAGAGTGACGATGGGGTAGGTAGGAGTGGTTAATCTAGGTGGACACGACTTTTGAGGCCCATCCCAAATAAGCGAATAAGACCCACCTGCGGAGACGGTTTTGGCCAATCAGAAATTAAAGTTGAGTGGCTTAACCCCCCGTCATCCCGGGGTCTGGTTCTACTTCCCGCCCGCCATACATAAGGTACCTGAGAGTAGCGGTTCCCCTTCTTCCTCCTTTGCCCTTCCGCCTTATTATTTTTAGTCGACCTTACTTCTCCCCCGTCCCCGTCCAGGTCTTCAAAACTTTTACAACTACAACAACTAAATCTCGTCGCGTCCGCCATTCTAAAGCTTCTTGCGAATCTACAACCACCACCAGCTTAACGAAACTAGACTATGCACAAAGCTCTTGACGCGTCTTACAGATTTCTAACCGCGTCTGGACTATCCAATATTTAACTACTTCTCTCGACGCTTCACATGTAAGTCTCCCGCCCCATCACACCCTACCCCTACCCACGATCTTAACTTGCGCTTCCCGCGCCGTGACCTACCTTTCCTTTTTTCCTCCCACGCTCCACCAATTTCACAACAACACATCATACATCAACCCTAGCTTCACCACCACATCATATTCTTTCACAATAGCCGTCACGTCGTCAACGAAATCCACTTATAACCACTTACACGTGGTATGCGATACGGAAGGCTGACTTTCAGCCTTGCAGGGTTTATCCTGCGGCTAGTTAACAATCTTGGCTTTCTCGTAGCCGGCAGCCGCGATGGTAAGTAAATAACAAGAGCAATTGCGCAGCGTTATGTAAGTTAAAAGCAGCTGACATTTCACAGGTTCTTTTTAAACGAAAGCCGGTGCAGTTTCTGCAAACCCCACCGGTTGATGATGAATCTGCAGAAGTAAGTATACCTACATATCAACGTTACACAATCATGCACATTGATCATTGAGCATTAAACATCGATCATCGACAGTCCCCACTAACAATATTGATCTTTGTAGGTATGGTGTATTCACCAAACTGGTGAAATCTTCGTTACTTACGAAGAATACCTAAATCGGTAAGTATATATGTACCTATCCTAGCCTGAACCGTTATATTATTATACTAGGCACTAACTCCCAAATAGTATGGACTTTTACACCCAGGTTCGTCCTCTTACGCCTTGACTCAACTCCCCTCCCCCCTCCCCTTTTGGGTTGTTAGCTGACCTTATCTAGCCTCGCTTTATCTGCCAAATAACTGGTCATTCTGGCTTGACTTTCTTCGAGGCGTTGAAGAGTGAGGTAGGTGTTTTAGATCTTGTTCCTGTATATGTCGTGACTCCTCTAACTTAGTAAATTAGCATAATGGTGCTCAAGAGGTCGACCAAGCCTTCCCAGAAGCTCTGAAGGCACCAGTTTTGCGCCGTGTACAATTCCAAACGATTTCGCGAATCGATACTTTAGTCGACATGGTGTACGACGAATTTAAGGCAGACTATTACCCGGGAGAGGTCGTTATGATACAACAACCGACTGGCGAACGTCTGACAGGGACGGTGAGGGATAAGGCTCGTCTTGGGAGTAAGGTGCTACCTGACGGTACCCTGACGCAGCCATTCTCGCGTTACAGCATAAGTATAGACGGTCACAGTGAGCGAGACTTGACAGTGGATGGTGGCCAGGTCTTCCGGGACAGAAAGATTTTTACCAAGTCGGTTCTCCGATCCTTCATTAAGAAGACTGTGACTAGAGAAGCATGGACGGGCGCACCTTGGTTAGTCAAGCACGACGTTGCCGCACAGTACCATATCGACACTCGCGTACCGCCTCATTTACGGTATGACAACAAGTTGCTCGAACGAAAGCAACATCAAGCACAGAAGAAAGCCTCTCACCCGATGAACGGAGCACAAGAGATGAACGGTATGGGCGCTGCTTTCCAAAACTTTGGCCCAGCTCGATTACCAGAGCTGAAACCTGCGCCGAAGAGCCATAAGGCAGCGAAGGGTCACCATAGTGAACCTCCGCATCAAGATCTTAACGGCCATCATGACCCCGGAATGTATATTCCGCAAAATCATGGGCCACTTCCACCGGTACCAGGAAACAACCCATTCCACTTCCCTGTTCCGTTTCGAAATAGCATGCCTCCACCACCTCTTGTCGTCCACCCTCAGCCAGAGGCTCCACCCCCGCCTCCTCCTATCAAGTATCCTATTGAGGACCTGCAGCTTGAACCACGCGACGATTATGTTCGTCCAACACTGAAGTTCATGTGCAATGATCCTCCGGAAGGCGTCATCGACAGCGGTGCACAAAACGACAAGATCCTAATGAAGTCAATTGGTCCATTATTGGAGACCTGGGACACGCTAAACGTCTTTTGCGAAGTCTATAAGCTGGATTCGTTCACCTTTGATGACTTTGTGGAAGCAATGGAGATTAGCAATGAGGACACCCCTTGTCAGTTGTTTACCGAGATCCATTGCGCGCTTTTGAAGCAGATTGTGAGCTCAGAAAAGGATGGTGGTAAGCTTTTGGTAGATTTACCAGAGCTTGATGAAGATGAAGATGATGAGGATGAGAGTGCGGCTCCAAGCCCTGAGCCGGAACCCGAGCCGAAGCCGACAGGACGTGCTACTAGAAGTAGTCTGGCGAAACTGGAGGCAGAGCGGCTTAAGGCTGAGGCTGAAGCCGCGGAAAAGTCTCCAGAGCCTCAAATTAAGCACCGTGCTCACGACGTCTTGACTGACTTTGACTGGATCGAACAATTGAGAGACCGCAATTTCCAGGATGGAGGTTGGGAATTGATCATGGTCGGACTCTTTCACCAGTTGTCTAAGAATCCACGATATACCGAGGCTTGTGAGGACTTGCTATGTCAACTTGTTCCTCCTGATACTGAGCCTAGTCGGGAGACGGTAAAACAGCAATATAGCGAGCTTGACTTGAATCTCCGCATATCTGCTCTTCGGATCATATGTCTACTGACTGTAGATACGAAGGCTTTCCGCGGATATATGGAAGAGTGTGGTGAGACCATGACCACCTACAGGAAAGAAAAGATCGAGTGGCAAAGACAACGCAAACAAGCGTATGTTAAAATCTTCAATGTGACCCACACTTGCTATATACTAACTCGTTTTGCAGAATCGAGGACTTAAAAAGTCTCAATGACCAACGCAAGATCCTTCTTCCGGAGAATATGCCACCATCGCCACCAGCCGAGGAAGCCGAAGTCTCAAAGTCCAACGGTGATGTCAAAATGGCTGATGCTGATGAGTCTCCCGAAGAGCCAAGCGAAGAAGCTGGAGACAGTGACATAGACGTCAATGCTCGCCGCAACACTCGACGAGGCGGTAACCGTGCCGCGGAGCGACAACGTAAACGTGAAGAACAGGAACGCAAAAAGGAGGCGGAGCTAGCCGCCGCTAAGCTGCCTAAGCAATCCAAGCAATTTGTGAGGCTACTTAAGGATATCCAGAAGAAGCAAGACACTATCAAGAAGTGTGAGGAGGAAATAGCAATCATCGACAATGATCTTCGAGAAGCGGATTGTGCCCGAACTCGAGTTCTCGGAAAAGATCGATTCTGGAATCGTTATTACTGGTATGAGCGCAACGGCATGCCTTACGGCGGCTTACCTACCAGTTCAACGGCCGACGCGGGTTATGCGAATGGTTGTATCTGGGTTCAAGGACCTGTTGATATGGAACGGGAAGGGTATATCGACATGCCCGAGGAGTACCAGCAAGAGTACAAGGCCAAATTTAAGATGACTGTACCCCAGAGAAAGAAGATGGAAGAAGGCCGAACCAGCGTGTTCAATGCGAGCCAATGGGGTTATTACTCAGAACCTGGAGAGGTCGATTCACTTCTGAATTGGCTTGATTCGCGAGGATTCAACGAAGCTAAACTCAAGAAGGAGATCCTTACTTATAAGGAGAGGATCGTAACGCACATGGGGAACAGAGCCAAGTATATTGGCTCAGCGGATGAAGAGGATGAGAAGGCCCAGGCCAAGGAGAATGGAAAGAGCGACCCGAAACGAATGACGACCCGTACGAAGGCGCATTCTAGTCCGGAGCCGACGCATTTCCGCTGCCTTAACTGGACTAACAATGTTGCCATCGACGAACTTGGACACCTACACAGCGAGCCGCCTCCACCACCGAAGCCCAAAGGCCGCAAAACAGCGCGCAAGGGTCGAAATTAGCCCAACCCCGACCATCTGCCCTAAGTACACTGGTACTCTTACGATAATATCATGACGGAATTTTGCACGGGATGGTTTATCGGTCTTCAACCTTCGACATTAGTACATACATAGACACGTTCACGCACGGGAAAAGATTTTACGAATGAATGCAAAAAACGGGCGGCTCTTTTCCCTTTTCTATTTTCCCTACACACGCATGATTTTAGAGTGGTCAAACGAGTAGAGAAAATTCCTTTTTTAAATCGAGGCTGGCATGGCGTTTCATGGGGAATATATGGCGTCTATTAGGGGGCTGATCAAGAACAAATGGGGGGATAAGGGGGCTAAGTGAGGGGCGGCGAAACTGATTACTACTACTTCTCTTTTTTCTCTGGATGATTCTTGCTACGACATTCAACTTAGAACCTTTCTTGTCATATGGCACACGACGAAAATTTTCTGTTTGGCAAGGCTAAGGGAGCAAGCAAAGTAAAGCAAAGACACAGAGTAAATTGGCATTCATGGCGAAAAATCGGGGGAGGGGGGAAAGGGGAGTTGTAGTGTTGGCGTACACACCCTGTAACTTGTACATATTCGCATGGAAACACAGGGCCCTAGGGAGGTTAGGGGTCGGAGTTGGCAGTCGTCGTTGCCGATGCCTCTTGGCAGATATGAGAGCTCTACAAGAGAATTGTTGGAAACTTTACTTTCTTCACTGCTGTTGATGTACTGTGACTTGATTGCATTATTGAATCGTGACATATTGAAAATTTTGCTAATGCGAAACATATGCTCGATATTAGGTACTTTGGTTGATAGTCATAACATCCGCCATCCCGCCAGATCCTTTTAACACTGTGTAACTAACTGCCTAAGCTCCCTATAATTACAGGATTATACGGAGCTTAGTGGTACAATCTAGTGTGAAGACAGTGTATGAGCTTGGATACACGGTGTAAAATCATTTGGCGGGATGACGGATGTTACGGTTATCGATGTTCGAAGAGCTAAGAGCAAGCCGCCAAGGTTTTATCGCAGCCACTGACATAGCTATACTAGTATTCAACCTGTCACCAGAATCCTACGATTCTACTACAAAACTAAAGACGATATCATATATATGTGATGAGGCACTTATGCCTCGGAAGCAAGTTTATTTATCTGCAAAAGCCACTACATACACGCACCGTGCCCATTTTCCCGGCGTATGATGCCCCGATGCCCTATGTCAGATCAGTGTTGATGTGGAAAAAAGGTTTTTGTCTCTCACAAGATGGTGCCAGAGAATATAAGAAAAAAAAACTGTATGTCGGTAAGGAGGGGGTATCTGAATAGAAGGGATGTGCCGTCTTATCCTCCTTTCTTAAACCCCGAGAACCATTAGTCGTCGTTTCGGCTGTGATGCTGTACTTCGCGCATTCGTCGTGATGTACTATAAGAAAAAAGAGAATGAGAATGACTGTCATGGCTTCCGCGAAATATAGTCGTTGTTACACGTTCGTCTTCCGCAAATATCTGTCTTTTTCTCTTGCTGTGTATAATGGGTGGCTACCATGCCTATGGTGTGAGAGTATTCTTTCGCGATGGGGAGACTAATTACCCCATGCATTAGGTCGAGTGTACTCACGAAATTGCGAAATGACTCCTTTCACAAACTACTATGTTAGTATCAGTGTAAAGTAATGTAGTGTCAACTGCGATATATCAGTTGGCATCCGAGTAGATCCAAGATGACTGTTGTACAAGGAAGGATAAGATTCGGTGTCGAATGAATCGTCGCGTTTTCATAGCATTCAACCTGCTGCACCGGCTGATCCATTCAGATTGGTTTGCGATCGCTTCGCCGGCGGTGGGTTCCCCTAAAGGATTAGTCAGTAAACAGTCTCCCTGAAGATTGAATGGATTATCTTGGATATCCTGGCAATAATCGCGGTATTGGCCATCCACCACTTAGCTCTACATACTTCGGACGACGCATTGCGCTTCATTGCGACCGCCTTCTTAAGGGGCCGCGTGGGCTTAACTTCGCCCGCCTCGAAAACGTCATCAGGCAGATTCGTGCTACAAGTGATTAGTTGATTATGGTAGTATAGCGTTTGAAAGGGACTCACTTCTTCACGTGCTGAACGCTTAAGTAGTTGAGGTTTGGGTCGTACTTCTCCCATTGACCACACATGGCTTTGAACGCATCGACTTGGTAAGATAAGTTCAAAGATTTTGCGCCTAGCATGTCATCAAGCTTAGGTTAGGAATCACAAAAAAGTGCTGGCTGGCTGATAAATAGCCTATCATGCATACAAAACGGGAGTAGGGGGGACACTTACCTTCAGCAAGCTCAAGGCCTACGTAATGGGTGGTTGTGTAGATCTTGGTGCCGAGGACGGATGCATCGGCGATATCCTCGATCTTCGTCTGGTCTTCGGGGTCGGCTTTGAGGTTGGGATTCGGCTGGCCATTCTCTTTCTCGGCCTCAGGGTTCGCTTCTGTCTTATCCTCAGCTTTGTGATCAGTGCCGTTCTCCTTCGCCTTAGCGTCATCTTGATCTTCATCATCCTTGACTCGATAAGTCAAGCTTCCATTCTGCACCTCTTCGGTTTCCTGGTCATTCTTGACTCTGTGTGCCCTCTCGTACCCTTTGTTGAAGGGACGTGCAATGGCGACAGAATCGACTCTATCTAAGTCGCCTACTAGGACACGAACTTTTGATTCAACGAAGCCAGACCATATCTTGTGCGCCTCCTTGGTAGTGCTAGTCGCGATAATTGCTAGGTAGTACTTGTGGTCGGCGGTGAAGAATGTGTGTTTAACGAACAAATCCTTCCATGCGAGCTTACCGGCTCGTATCTTGTTAGTGAGATCAAAGCCACGTTCTAGCTCACGCTGTATGATGGCCATGGTGGAGTGTGTGATGTTGAAAGTTGCACACATCTGCGGGTAGGCTGGCGTAATTACAGGCATTAGATGGTAGCTGTCACTCTTGTAAATCTGCGTTTGGTTAGCTAGGCAAGTATTTTAATTTGTCATGCGGAAGGAATACTGACCTTCGGGTTCCAGACTCGAACGTTAAGCGGACCATCCTCGATCTTCTTCAACTGCACGGGTTGGGGCCAATGCCAAGCTTGCATGATCTGGAAGAACTTGGCGACGATAGTAGCACTGGCAGCTCGTGGATAGAGTTGGCAGACCCGCGCTACCATCATAGCCCACACTACACCACCTGGGAATCCAATAATGTTGGCGTAGATAGCGCGACGCTGAGCCCATAGCTTGATAGCTCGAAGAGCGAGACGGAAAGTGCTCTGCTCTGGAACGAGGTTAAGAATCTCCTTAGTAACCCTAGTCCCGTTCAAAGAACGGAGCTCGCGGTCATCCAAGCCACGCAAGTATTCGTTGTTGGTCAGGTTTAGCTGACCGTGAGGCGGGAATTGTTTCAAGGTGGCGATCCTCGAGAAGATCAAATCGATACTGATTCCCCAATACTCGAATTTGATGATAGGTACGAATGCATCCTCGACGGCAGTCAGGTCTGTCACGGCACCCTTGGGAGCCATCTCTTGTAGTAGTGAAGGGAAGTACTTGAAATAGTCATCGCGCGTAACGTATTTGGGGGCCGTGACGAGGGTATCGATATCCGAGCCAGGACCGTAAACACCTAAACAATAACTTCCATATGTGAAGACCTCTCCCCGGGCATCTCGGATAAGAACCTCATTTTGCGGCTCCTTCTCTTTCGCGACTCGTCGCACAAACTCGTCGGCAATTCGTTGCAGGTCGGCTAGAACTCTCTCCCTAATAGATAAGTTTTTGTTAATAAGAATTACCGAGCTTGCTATTCGCATCATTGGCTTGTATTTGACTTACCTCTTTTTGGTCTCTGCAGCAGATTCGAAGGTATTTTGGTGCCTCAACTCTTCTAAAAGTAGATGGGTCGAGTGCGTCTCTGCGGCCGTAGGGAGTGCCGTCGCAATTGGGGGTGTTATACCCCAGATCTGCTCGCTATTGTCCATGGTGCGAGTTAAAGAATAGGATTAGGTGAATTAAAGGCCAGGTACAAACGGCGATAGCGTTAAAGTAGATTGGCGATCGTTCGGTGGTTTTATGGTGAAGTGAAGTGTAAAAAGGTAAAATGTAAAAGGTAAAAGAAGAAATGATAGTATCACATGAATGCAGTGGGTAGATTTAGTAGTTTTGGTAGTTCTGGTGGTTCGGGTTTGAGAATGACGGGAAGCTGATCGCGTCTCCCAGGGTGCATCGATCGTCACTTTTAATGATCCAATGATGCTGCCATGGGTATCGTCGGGGTGTTCGAGGGGTCGTTAAATAGAAATAGCCCTGGCAAACGCCACAAGATGCCTAGACTCGAAGCATGTGAAGTGTGTCGCAAAGAAAAATTGAGGAATAGACGTGACGGGAGACAATGACAAATGTGATGAAAAAGACTATTATTTTTTCTAGGTTGATGATGATGAAATGGAAGAGAGAGAAAATACACAAAATTCACGGTTGAGAATTTACTTAGTCATCTCCTAGGTACTACCTGGTGGATACTGTGTACCTGGGTACAGTGAACTGTAGGGTGGGTTACGAATTAACTTTTGAATCTATCGATAGCGCGCGCCTAAGATGAGCACTAACAGGTACCCGCTAACCGACCTTGGATCCTCCAGCACAGTGGAGCCTAGAACTGTACACCAACAAACAAAAAATTCGAGTAAATAGATACAAAGGTACCTACACTTTTAGCTATCAGGTAGGCTAGAATATCCAAGATGAATGCTGCCCAAAACTTTTTCACTTTTTTATTTTTTTTATTAAAGAAATTGAAATATTATGTATCATTCAACATCCCTTGGATTATCTATCATGTTGTAGATGTGATATGAGACCTGCCACTCTCGTATTCCTAGACATGTCAACCTTACCCACTAGGTACCCAGGGCTGAACAGCTGATCACCCTCTTACTATATCATCAGGAAAATGAGACGGTATTAAAAGTTGGGTGTATTTGGCGAAGTCACCACTATCTTTATCTTGTTGAGTAGAGTTACCACTACTACTGAATCACTTCGTACAATTATGGTATCTTATATATCCATCCCCCAATGTCTTGCCCACTCATCCGCAAGTTGAACAGGTTCCATATGCCAATGCTGCCTCGACACCCAGAATGCTAATCCGCCAATGACACCGAGACTACTTATAACCTCAAGAGCAACCCATCCCTTGGCCTTCAAATCCGCTGTGACCTGAAGCAATCCCAGTGGATCTTGATGCTTTGTCGTCTTTGTCGAAAACCTACGCTTAGAGGATTTCCCTCTTTCCATCGAGTTCTTGCCCCTAACCTTCCTTAGGGCTACAAGTGTTCCATCTTGCACACATTCGTTTAACTTCTCCGTAAGCCAAACAGCTCGTTCGCCACGAGCGAGTGCTTCATACCGAGTCCGTTCGCTTGAAAGGCTACGTTGAAGATCAGCTGCCCAATCCACTACACGAAGCTGCGGTGGTCCGTGATCTCGGTGTTGGTCGTTTAGACAAGTTAATGCTAGAGCGGTACACTCTCTCGTCGTGTTTTCGGGCCGTGGAGCTAGAGCCAATGTTGCCGGGCCGGGAGGACTTAATGGCCTATATAAATGGCGAGGTCGTGACGGAGTAGTGTTCCTCCATTCGAGGTACTTCTTCGTTGCAGTGTGCCGCAGCCAAGATATTCCGTTAGGGCTAAACACGTTGTCCACAAGATATCTCAGATCCGACGTCATTAGGGGTTGGACATAATCCGGACTCATGAGAAGGCTCGCATCCATGATATCATCATCCGACCCTGTCGCGCTGGATACGGCATAAGGTATACTCGGCATCCGCGCAGCAAACTCCTGATCTGCTGACGCAAAGCTAAACGGCTTCAGGCCTGCCTCTCTCAGCTGGCCAGCAATCTGCCCCTTACATGATACGAGCTGTTTCGGAGAGATTGAGTCGGCTCGAGCTAGGATAGGAATAACATTTGTAAGTGGTATCAATCGACGAATATACTCCAAATCGACTGGCTTTATCTCTTCAAAGTTGGTCAGTAACGGAAATGGAACTTCTTAATTTGGGGAGTTGGCCTACTTTGTGAGACTAGATAAAAGACGACATCGACTTGAAAGCCGCCACCACCTCCCAATACATTCAGCATGTCTGAATCACTCAAAGAGTCTGAGGACATTTTGTTCAAATGCGACTCGACGTATTCAATACACGACATGATATTCTCCATAGCCTAAATAAGGTTAATACTTTGAATCACCAAAAGTATTTAATTACACTTACAGATGAGCCATTACGGTAACCAGGTGTATCTACGAAGCATACGTTACGTTCTAGGACGCTGTCGCCTAGGCTCTTACGCCTTTGGGAGTCATGAGGTTCATCTACCGTCGACCACCACTCCGGATAGGGTTTGGTACTGGCATAGATCTCTGATATGCTAGATAATGAGCTGGATGACCTTCTCGGCAAAGCGCTTTGGCTTTTGTGCGTATTAGACTCCGCCTGGGACGGAATAGGGTCAACATGAACGATATGTTCACAGATCTGAACGATAGCTTTGACCATGGAGGTTTTGCCAACACCTAGGTCGAAGCTGTTAGCCAGAATCACGAGAAGGGCTTAGCGGATAGGATTACCAGAATCGCCAGCAAATAACACCTTGAGGCGCCCTAGACTCTTGCCCGTCTCGGTGAAAGGACGGCGACTCGGCATCTTTATACTAGGCATCACCAATTGGTGAGTATTACCACTATCCAACACGTTCGAAGGTCTATGGTCTAGTGATTCCTCATCGGAATCAACGGCATTTTCCGAGAGCGATCCCGTGAAAGAGTTCCTCCTCGAAGATGGACTACTAAGCGCGGACCCGGTGAACAGCGATGTACCTAACATGATAGGCGTTATCGGTCGCGAAGGCGACGATTGGTTATGGGACCTCATCGAGGCTGGACTGCGTGTGAAGACCGAGTCTCTCGACGACGGGGAGTACGCAAATGTATAATCTCTCTCTTGATGTACCGCAGCCTGTCTCGAAGGCTCACCGTCTTTGTCATCTTTGCGAGGAGGTAATTGGACGGTAGAAGCGGCAGCCTTTCGCGCATCAAGGAATCGGCTATGGGGATTCGATTGTTCGATATATGAATCCATGGATGATTCGTCGGCGAAGAAAAAGGACATCTGGCTGGAAGTAGAAGCCATCAAGGAGGCCGGATCGTGATCGGCCGATCGCTGACGCCCGAAAGCATCGTCGCCAGGGAAAGGTCTCATTATAGAGTTAGAGGTTAGAAAATCACATCTAGATAGAATAGAAAGTTACAAGTAATAGTAATAAGCAGCAATAGCGCGTGTACAGTTCAGGTCATTACAAGATATATAGTAATACGGCAATATGATAATATGATATGATTATATGTTGGCACAGATATGTAGTACAATAAAGAGAGTGGTTCGATATGACTTCACCCAGGGGGTATCACAGGTGAAGGGTGAAGGGCGAGAAGGCGGTAGATGGGATGGTGGTAAGTTGGTAAGTTGTAAGTGGTAAATGGCAAATGATGACGAGTTTGGTTTATTGGTCTGAAGATGGGGGTTCGTTCTTTCTGGGCAGTATGACAGGTTCTGGGTTCCCTTTCTGGGTCGGTGCGGTTGGAGTTTCTAGTGAATGGCTGAATGAAGAACACCCCGCATCAGATAAGCTCAGGAGGTACAGGAGTTTACTGAAGGTGTTGAGCTTCATAGTCAGGTATAAGTACAAAGGGGGTACTGCTTTTAAGTTGGTTCTTTCAATAGTCGGCGGAGTTTCTTAGCCGTACACGCGGGTACAGTCATGTACCCACTCCACATTTGGCTTTGGTGAATTGGGTGAGTGGTGCGATCATTTCCATGTCGGCTCAGAGCATTGAAACGTACCAAACCTTATGTACCCTGTCATTCTTCATTACTTATGTGCATACCTTCATATATGCATATTAGCATCTGCGTCACACTCGTGGCTGCTCGTGCTATTATGGGCAGAGACAAAGACAGTGGCAGGGATGAATAAATTAGTACATCCCTAGCAGCCTAGTACCGACTTAGGCAAGTACGTACCAAAATGACAATGCCCCTGCCCGGCTGTTCCCAATCTTGCCCCTCAACTTCCAACCGTCAATCGCCAACCGCCAACGAGAATCCGAGAATACATTATCTACCTACCATTTTGATCCTGAGGGATACTTAACGGATGAGTTACTGAACATTAAGCGCCCTGATTCAGCCATAATCGCCATAAACCCTCCTGTTAAGGTTACTTCGCGGTCGCTTAATAAATTTCGTCAGGCGTCTTTTTTTTTTCTTGTCGCCATCCGTTGTCTTCTTCTAAGACCAAGAACCTTGCCTTGCATTACGACAAGGCTATTTAATAATTCTTTTTTTACCATCGTCACGATTTCCGAGGACGCTCCCCCAGCGTCCATCCCCCACGAACTACCAAATTCTACACCTTTAGATCCTATTAATCAAACTAGCACGGCTGGGGGGATATTGTTCGACCCGAGATACACTACCCGACCACGCCCAACTCGCGGCAAGATGGATGCTAAGAGACATCCGAGCTCTTTCCAACAGCTGGAGAAGTTGGGAGAGGGTACCTATGCCACGGTAAGTTCCTTGGCGCATTCGCGATTTTAATTATACTTATAATTATGACTTATCCTCTGACTTTTATGGATATTCTAGGTCTTCAAGGGACGAAATCGCCAAACGGGCGAACTTGTCGCCCTAAAAGAAATCCACCTCGACTCGGAAGAAGGTACCCCGTCGACCGCAATCCGCGAGATTTCCCTTATGAAAGAACTCAAACATGAGAATATCGTAGCCCTGTACGACGTGATCCACACAGAGAACAAACTTATGCTAGTATTTGAATATTTGGATGGTGACCTTAAGAAGTATATGGATGCTCATGGCGATAGGGGTGCCTTGAAGCATGCGACCATCAAATCTTTCATGTTCCAGCTGTTGAAAGGTATCGACTTCTGTCACAAGAACCGTGTTCTCCATCGAGATTTGAAGCCTCAGAATCTCCTTATTAATGGGAAAGGCCAACTCAAACTTGGAGACTTCGGATTGGCGCGCGCGTTCGGAATCCCCGTTAACACCTTTTCAAACGAGGTTGTCACCCTGTGGTATCGTGCCCCGGATGTCCTTCTGGGAAGTCGCACTTATAACACAAGCATCGACATATGGTCAGCGGGTTGTATTATGGCGGAGATGTACACGGGTCGACCACTCTTCCCTGGCACGACGAACGAGGATCAAATTATACGCATCTTCCGTATAATGGGTACCCCGACAGAGAGAACCTGGCCTGGTATCACACAATTCCCCGAGTACAAACCGAACATCCAGATGTACGCGACACAGGATCTTAGGGCTATCCTCCCTCAGATCGACTCGCTTGGCATAGATCTCCTGCAACGAATGTTAGTTCTTCGTCCAGAGCATCGTATTAGCGCGCATGATGCCCTGCAGCACCCTTGGTTCAACGACTTGGTACAACACCAGATGCAGCAACAGCAAGCGATTCAGGCACAAGTTAGAGGCTATGCCGCTCCAGCTGTTCCCTCGCAAGGTGTTTACGATGCTGGATACTAGCCAGGTTATAACCGATATCGGCCGAAAGCCTCTTCTGGTACATCCTTCAGGGATATGGGATATGAAATGGCGAATCGATGTAGGCTTTACTGCTTTATTATGAGAGGACCGCGGTGGAGCTATAGAAGCGGTTAGTGGCTTGGGTTTGCAGTGACGATCATGGGCGGTATTATGATGTGGCTAGTCAGATGGTGGTTATGGACAGGCGTTTGGCAGAATCCATAGGTCATGACTGCATTCAAGGGCATTTTCGAGCAAGATTCGTTGCTATTAATGAAAACGTTATACCCCATTTCCGATTTACGCCAACCACTTGTGGCGTTTTGTGTCGGTAATATATTGCAATTGTGGAAATTAATTAGGCGGAATGATGAGTATAGGATGATTTCTTCTCGGGAAACCGGAGGTTCTTGAATCATATAGATTAATTCATCTTAGTACTAATGAGGTTCTTCTAGGATAGCCAAGTAAGCTATAAATATCACATTCATAAAGATTATTTTTGTCCTCCCTTTTAACACGCAATTAACCCTCAAGGCATAATGTGATATAAGGATATGTTAGTGAAGCCTGCTTCCTGAGGAGAAAATAGACACAGGTGACCTCAGATATACTTTTCAATTAAGCTTTTAAGGTTCTTAAGAATTAAATCTTAAATTTCATAAGTCGCAGTGATATATTTATATGTGAATAGCTGTAACCATAGCCCGGAATGAAGTAACTTTCAAGCAGAGCCTATATAGCCCCATAAATTCTATAGTACCGCTATGTCTATACAAACGCCGACGATAGCCTCTAATCCCTCTTGTTAACCAAGCTATCATCAACATTACTCTTGAAACGATCCTTACTCGGCTCCCTCGCCCACGTTTCCGCCAGCTCAAATCCGGGCTCGTCGTCATCCGGATACCCCAAGCTCCGTCTAACCTTCAAGACCTCCTCGCGGACCCGTCTCGCGACCTCGATCCTCAAGTCCACCGCCTCTTTCCCATACTTCAACTCATCCGTCAACTCCCCCATAGCCAACTTCCCCTTCCCACCATCCCTGCGGACAAGGTCCCGCCACCTAGCCCTTAAATCACCGAAAGTCTTCTCGGCATCGAGTAGCTCGCCGAAGGCAACGCGGAATTTGACGGGGAAGCGGGGGAGGAAGCGCGGAAAAGCGCGGTCCTCGGGCATGACGCGCTGGGCGCCGTCGACGAACATGGGGAGCACGTCGGGCATGGGCTCGCTCTCGAGGATGAGGCGCGAGACGCCCCACTTGAAGTAGCGCAGCAGCATCCTGGGGTGCTGGTGCACGCACGCCTCGGGGAACACGTGCACCCAGCTGTGCCGGTTCCGCGCGTAGATCGACGGCGCGACGTACCGGTCCGCGCCCGTCGTGGTGAACATCAGTTCGCCCGCGCTGAACGGGTCAGATACGTCGTTGTCGTCGTCGTGGCGCCCTCCTGACGCTTCTGATAGTGGGGTAGGGAATGGTGGGGAGGATGATAGCAGCCGGATCGCCTGTGGGATTGTGGGCTGGAAGAGCCCGCCGTGAGGCGAGTGCTGTGACCTGTGAGTTGGTAGGACTTGGCCGGCGTAGAAGTACGACCCAATAAGCCTAGCTGTTCGTGTGAGCGAAAAGAAGCTATCGCGGAAACGGAGAAGATGTGCGCATACTTGTTCTTGAAGCATATGTCGTGGGCGCCTAGGCCCCATCTATGGTTAGATGGGTTAAAGGCGTACCGAAGTGGTAAAACTCCCCATATGACAGGATCATCAAGTCTAGTTGGTGAATTCATAAGACAGAGGTCTAGAATGAGCGTGGGTGTACGTCTTTACCTACACACTGATGTGGTTGGACACTGCATTGAAATTAGTCCTTAAATCATGAGAATGAATTTGTGGTCTACTGAAGTAAAAGTCTCATACCCGTAATAAGACCTCTCTCTCGTTTCTCAACGTCTTTCCTTTTATCCAAAACTTCCAAAAACCGGTCTAAACCAACTACTTCGACTGAGTTCAAGCCATAAAGGAAGCCTCTTGAAAGGGCAGCAGTTAAGCCCATAACCATGGAAGAGGTCATTCGCCATGGTAGACTAGGCTGCTGGAGTGACAGCCTGTTAGGGTTGGACTTGGACATATCGAGTTCGTCCGATGCCATTGACGCTTCGAAGTGGAACTTGGCAGCATAGCAATTATGAACTTTACATAGAAACGAACATTGAACCTAATAGAGAGAAAAAAAGACTCAATAAAACTACATGTTAAAAAAGCAATTCGGCACAATTGAGACGGCAGTCGCATTCAAAAATAGAGGCCAAATAGTTTAGGTAATAACTATTCCGTAACTAACGCTGTTTGCCATCTGCACCTGCAGGAACGGGATGATCCTATTGGACGGGAATTATCGATAGTAAGGGGGCCCCTGTAAATACATAATACGAGAGCTTCTATTGCATCACGCTTAAAAGAAGAAATCCGTTATCGATACATACATACAACTAGGTACAACATTCAACATCGAACGTCCACTTACCATCTCTAAACGTTTCCAAACTCCGGTTTTGATATTCAGATGGACAGGTGTTTATAACAGTTGTTCATTGATACTGAAGACTCAGAATGTCTCACAGTAAGGACTCCTTTCGCAAACTTATCACATCGGACAAACGGTGTAGACGCAGCTAACTGATCTCCCTCCTACCAGGCAAGCGGAACACCTCCCGCGCCGTCTTCACCTCCCACGAACGAGATGTTGCCCGACAGGCATGGAGTTCGACATCAGCGCGTCTCTCTCGCGAAAGCTTTCTCCCTTTCTCGTCCTGCGGCCTATGTCTCGAGATTGCCCGGGACCCCGTCTCGTGCACACACGGCGACGTCTTCTGCCGCGAATGCGCCCTCAGCAATATCTTGGCCCAGAGGAAAGAAATAAAGCGTCTTGAGAAACAACGCGAACAAGAAGAGCACGACGCTGAGGAGGAACGCCTGCGTCAAGAAGAGGAAGCCCGCGAGCGCGCCATTCGAGAATTCGAAATGACACAAATCGGGTTGGATGTGAAGGCGAAGAGTAGCAACAACAAGGCTGGCACTACATCTGGGAAATCGGATGAAAATGGTACACCTCCGACAGCAGACCCGTTGAATAGTGCGAGGAAGCGCAAATTCCAGATGGACGAAGAAGAGCTAGCGCGAATAGCCAAGGAAGACAGGGCGAAAGCAAGAAAAGCAATTGAGGACGAGAAGGCGGCAAAGCCTGTACTACCGTCCTTTTGGACACCGTCCGTGGCAACAGCAGCTAAGACGAATGATTCACTACACGAAGTCGCCAAGAAGCAGAAGAGCACGCCTATGTGCCCTGCGGCGAGAGAAGACAGTCCCCATACCTACTCATTACACACACTTGTGACGGTGAACTTTACCGAGGAGGACGAAGACGACGAGAGCAGGAGTGGTGGCACCTCGAGCCATAAGAAAAAGCGCATACGCGTATGTCCATCATGTAAGAAGGGACTGAGTAACTCCTCGAAAGCGATGCTTGCAAAGCCCTGCGGTCATGTTCTATGTAGGAACTGCGTTGACAAATTTATGCGACCCTCGCGACATCACGATCCCCACGCAGCAGCAGGTGAAGCGGAGAAGGTGAGGTGCTACGTCTGTGAAGCGGACCTTACCGAGAAGAGCGTCAATGGCAACGACACAAGTGAAAAGAGCAAAAAGAAGGATAAAGAGAAAATACGACCTGGATTGGTAGAATTGAGGAGCGAAGGCACAGGTTTCTCGGCTGGGGGAACGAATCAAGTACGAAAGTCCGGAGTGGCATTTCAGTGTTAGATATTTATACCCACGACTCGATCAACCGAGTCACAACTATACTATATGTCACATTAGGAAGTCCCCAGTTAATAAGATAATTTCATGATCATGGTCAAGGTCTTGAAAGGCGATTTATGTCATAAGAAACGAATCCAGGGGTAGCAGCAGCGAAATAGACACCAAATGCCACCACCCAAATCATATATCCATTAAGAAAGAACCTATAATCCCAAACCACGGGAATGCTATGCCATGCTTATGCTACGCTATGCTATGCTATCCTGTACCATATCTGTCTGTCTGTCCTGTTCCCAGCGACAAGCTGCTATGATCGTAAACCACGTGCATGATGTGTGTAAAGTCGTCTTCACTTTCACTTTCGCTTCCCCCGATTTCAATCAACGATAAATGTATAGAATGCCAACTCCGAACCCCTCCAAAATGCTCGTAGATTACAATTATACAACCTCGAGGTTTTGTTGTATTTTTTACAAATGCCCGTTTGTGCTCCTTTTTCTAGAAGTTGCCGAAAATTCAAAGTAGCTCCAGTTGTGTATGCGTGTATGCGTGTATGCCGAACGGAACAGAAGACTCAATCTCAGCCGGAAATAAAGGAATAATGAAAACCGGAAATTTCCAAAACTGACTTTTTTTCGCCTCGCTCGGTTGGGGAAAATTAAAGACGGGAAGTGAAAAGCAAAAGTGCAAGAAAAAAAAAGTGAAGAAACTCCGACGCTTATGCTCATCCCCTCCTCATCTCCACGATCTTCAACGGGGGCGCACGCCACCTCATCATCACTCTTCCCCCCATCGCTGCCGTGGCCGTCACAGTCGTGTTTTCACGCCTCACGCCCCCACGCAGCACCAAAACCCGAATCCAAACCCACACACCTCATACACATCCCCCTCATCCGTCCCCTTCTCCTTCTTCTCCAGCCTCCCGACCTGCTGCGCAGCAAGTCAATGCTTGATCTCGCGCTGCGTCTTCTCAATCATATTCGCCACAACCCCAACCACAAAATCGTCGAACTTCGACAACGACCGCCTCTGCGGTTGAGTTTGGAACGCTTCCCGATACGATGACGGAGGTGGTTGCTTAGGAGACACGGAGGCGTAGGGAGGGATAGAGCGCGGTCCCCATTCGTCTTCGTTGTCGAGGCGGTAGCGTAGAGCGCGGAGTTGGGTGCGCGGCTGTGCGGGGGGTGGTGGGGGTTGAGGCGCGGAGTAGGGGCGTGTGGGAGGGGAGTAGGCGGGCGGGGGGGAGGAGTAGCTGGAGTAGTTGGAGCGGCTGGAGGTGAGGGAGGGGGTGGGGGAGTAGGCTGGTGGCGGGAGCGAGGAGCGGTCGAAGGAGGAGGTTGAGGAGCGGGCGGATGAGGGGACTGATGATGGGGGTGAGGGAGCAGGAAGCGCCGGTCTGCTCGGAGGTGCGGGGAGAGTACGTTGGGGGGCGGGTGGTGAGATTGTTGCTGGTGGTATAGATGGCGTCGAGGAGACCGGCGGCGATGGCGTGGGGGTAGGAGGCGACACTACAACCGTAGGCGCTTTCGGAGCTTCTACTGCCTTCGGCGTCGGCGTCGGTACTGCTACTGGCGCAGGCGGTTCCAACGCCTTTGGAGTCGGAGCTTGTGTCGGAGCCGGCTTTATGAAGCCCCTGACAACCTCCTCCTCAACCACCGTCTTCGTCACCTTCTTCACCACAGGCTTCTTCGCCGTCTTCTGCACGTTGACAGCTCTCGCCCTCCTCGCCTTCAACTCGGCCAACACGCTCGCCGCGATGAAGTACAGCCTAAACAACAAGCGATGAAAGACATCCTTCGCCATCATCGTAGTTCCATGTCCGAAAAACGACATCAGCAGCTCGAGATGCAGGCCCTCGTATAGCGCGCCAATGCCCTCGGACCGCGCGATCCGCACCACGGTCGCAAAGATACTCTGTCGCCCGAGGTTCTTGACGGCGCGCAGCGCCTGCGCTTCGATCTTGCTCTCGTCGGTGGAGTTGCGCTCGGGCGGCGCCACGTTGGTCTTGATCACCGGCGGCGCTTGCGATTTAGGGGACACGGAACCATCATCTCCCTCCCTAGCAGCAGCTTCCGCCGCTGCCGCCGCCCTCTCCGCTTCGTGTTTAGCCTCCAGCTCCCTAACCACTTCTTCCCACCCACCTCTCCTAGCCGCGGGGGAGAGATCGTACTCTACTCTGGACAAGGCTGTCTGGAACGGGTATGTGATCGTGCTGGCTATCACTTTACTGATAGCCGCGAGCAGGAACGTAGTCGCAGCCCCGGGATTATCCCACCTCTCAGCCTTGACAGCCTTCCTCTTCAGGAAGTCATGCAGGAAAAACGCGATGCTCGGGTTCAGCGTCAGCACCAGGCTAGCCGAGTACCCTGACCAGAGTCCCGTAATTCCCTTCTCTTTCCTTATCGCCGCTATGATATCTCGAAAGCTCTCCTCCCTCCCCTTCTGCGAAGCCAGATTCGTCAGCGGCGTCGAGAAGAACTTCGAACACGCGCCAGCTACCACGCCGATAGCCAGCTCCTCCAACACCCCCATATCATGACCACCTTTCCCTCCCCTCCTCCGGCCGCGCGACGGCCGGGAACTGCGGATCCACTCATAGAAGAGAAAGAAGAGGAAAGAGTCCAAAGCAGATTTGATCGCATCTTGGCCCAGGCCAGTATAGAACGCTTTCGGCCCGCCACCGGACTTCCAGATCCCGGAAAAGGCTTCTGCGATGCCCGCGTACGTAGGTTCTCGCGCCGCTGCTGCCGCTGGAGTCGTGGGCGTGGTAGAACCTTCGTCGTCCTCCTTCCGAGACGCGGTCTGGTCCGCCGGCCTTCGACGAGAACAGTGAGCCTGTTGCTGTCTTTGGCGTTGAAGGCGGGTAACCACTAGTGAGAGAGGATAGAGAGCGCATGTCGAGAGGAGCGCGCCGGCGGAGCCCGAGATGGCGTGGTGGAGGGCCGGGAGGAAGGTGTCTGAGCTTGCTGCGGCGTCGGCCAGGTTATTGGCGAGGCTTGTCGACGGCATGGCTGGTTAGCTATATATAGATATACGTATATATATATTCTCCTCCGAGCTAGTTAGCTAGCTAGTCAATCCTCTTCTTCGTCTTCTCCTAGCGCCGCTCTGAGTGGTAGACGAAAGGGACCGTAGAACACTGGAGGTTTATATTCTGAGGTATAGCGTAAACCCCAAGGTCAGAATGACCAGTCTTCCGATTCGGGCACCTTGGGGGGCGTGAACCTCAGGCGAGCAGGTTACAGGTTGGAAGGAAAAAACGACTATGAAGAAAAAAGAAAGGAAAAGTATCGTTGAAGACCCTTTTACGACCAACCGAATATCGGGATGGAGACGTTAGTATGGGATGGTGTGTATGCGTGTCTAGAGCACTGGCGACCCTATGGTGCCAAGAGGCTGGTTGATGGCAGATCAACGTTCAAGGGGGGGAGGGGATTGAAAGGGGGGGAAACGAGCCCACCATGTTTGTATATACATAGGTAAGGTTATGCTGGATTTGTATTATGGTTTGTCTACCTTGCCTACCTGGTCTGCCGCACTGATATCTGTTTACCCGCCATTGGATCGACGAGGTCACACAAGGGCGGCAGCATGTTGTTGTTTGCGTTTTGCGTGTGTAAACATACGAATGGAAGAGAGATCCTGGCCGAGGCTCGGGATACGTCTCACGAGGTGATAAAATATCGGCGACGACGTCATACGTAGATTCGTAGCTATGCTGTAGCAGCGTAGCTATACGTAATGTATGCACTATGCATTCTGCACTCCATACATTCCATTCCGTTCCATAATCCATGGATCAATCCGAACAATCCATACAGCATACAGAGTACGGTAACGCAGGGACTCTCGTTCCAAAGTTCCAAAGTCCCAAGTTCCCAAACTCCCGAATTTCCAAATTCCCAACCAAATAATAGGGATGATAACTATGGAATAATACGGAATATTATGGGACTTTATGGGACATATCTATTATGGTGACCCCGCCCCCCTTTCTGTTCGGTCCCCTCTAATGGGTCCAATGGATCCCTTTCCCATTTTTTCCCACGGACTGATGACCTTTGAGGCTGACAATCCATAAAACGACCCATCGCCAATCCTTTGAGTCTAGCCCACCCGCTTGCCGTCTTCCGTACCCATGTTCTTATCCTTACAGCTTTAACCATTATCCCCAATAACTCCCAATAACTCCTACCCGGACACTTACGCACAGTAAAAATAACATCATAACATCGTAAATTAGGGTGTTTCCGCAAGGGGCTATCCGGTGAGCAATTGACCAGTAGGATTGTTGGGTTTGGCCATCCGGAGAGATTGGCGAGTTTACACGTGTTCAACACTTCCCGCTTTGCCTTACTACTAATGTATTATGCAACTTGAAGCTTTAGTTCAGGCTTTGGTTGCTATACCGCCACTTCGGGCACCGACACGTGTGTGGGTTTGCAGCCCTCAGCCTGACCGCACAGCATGAAGAAGGGATATGAGCTTCTATTCCGAATCACTCCCATTGAATGGATTGAGCTGAATCGTACGAATCCTAAAGTTATGCTAATGTATGGCCTATCGCATCCGAAGGCCGATGTTAGACGAGTCGGCAGCAAATCACAAGATGCCTGCTGACCTGTCCCGCTTCTCGCATGCCTAACGCCCCAAGTTCATGGTTGTTCGCTTGTAAATTGCAAAGTAATCCGAACGCCAAAATCGCATGCCCTGAAGCTGGTATCACCAATACGCGCCTAAAATGACAGTGATTGACCCACCCAAATGCACTTAATAACCCAGTACCCAACCCTCAATTTACACATCGCTATTGGAAGACAGAACTTCGTGGTACATGAACGGAGTAACACATAGGGTGGTAACTGATTCTGCCCTAGCAATTATTTTGCTAGGAATGAATTGAAAGCAAGCCCATCTGCTTACTCTTTACGTAGGTTCTCGTATCAGTCTAGATACGGAACTTGCTAGATGTCGCGTGTAAGTCGTTAGTGCTATGCTCGGCCTATCACAGACGGTCGTCTTGAGTTGGCTTGCATGCTGATACTCGAAGATCTTCTTACACCCATGGAGCCCATCATTCCCAGGTCTGGCTCTCCGGGTGCGTCGTCCAAATCCATACTCATAGCAGCGTGGTTGGCGGCGTGGTTCTCGGGGAGCTTCTGAGCACCAAATCCTACGACTTTGAAAATATTGGTGCGACCGCCATTGGTTGCCGTCTGAAGCTGTTCGTGAAGACGTGCGAGTTGATAGGTTCGTTTGATCGGCGCAAAGATGGGTTGTGGAACGACAGGTTGCGGATTCCATCGAGCTAACGCGCCCATGACTGCCGCGGTCTCCTCATCAGAGTCGACAGGTCCGGCATTAGCGTCATCGTCGTCCTCCAGAGGAGCGTTCGCATCCAGCGCAGCCTCTGTTAAATAATTAGTCAACACGATCAAAAGTTGTTACCAAGGTGGATAGTCTCATACTCTGCTGTTTAGCCTGGTTCTTCTTCTGATACGCGGCCAGTAACATGTCGTATGGGAGTGATCTGCCGGCCACGGCCCGCTTGGCACCCATACTGTGACTTTTACATGTTAATGATCTGGCGCACGGCTGTCCGTTCGGTAATATAACACCACATTGCTTCTCGACGTCCACAGGGCCTAGGATAAGTTAGATACGATGAGTACACCTTTAGCCGCGATCGTAAGGAACTGTAGTGGTTAGATACCTTTAGGCTTAGGGACCTTTGGTTTCGGTTCCTCCTTTTTCTTCTTGCTCTTGGGTCCTTTTTCGGCGTCACCGTCGGCTTTGCGCTTCTTGCCCTTAGGCTCGCCATCTGGTTTCTTTCCTCCTACTTTTTTCGAGGCCTTTCCACCTGTGCCTTTTTTAATAGAACCATCGTCGTCATCGTCACTGTCGTCATTCATCTTGGCGTCTCCATCTTCGTCATTTTTTCGGGCCTCTTCTTCCCGAGCTTGTTCCTTTGCTCGCTCTCTGGCCTCGCGCGCCTCCTTCTTTCGTTGCGCTTTCTCCTTCTTGATTCGTAGGCATTGTGCAATGTGTTCTTTTGCGGCCGTCTTGATGATTCCCTTCTTGCAGTGTTTACATTGTTGAAGATTAAGGTTGTCCTCGAGGGGTCGTCCGGTCGCAAATGTGTCGCGGGAAGATTCGTCTAGTTGATTTACCACAGGTCCAGGAGATAATGAGCCGATGGTGGAGTTCTCTGAAGCTTTGGATTTTTTGTCGTCTGCAGAGCGAACGCGCTTATTAGCTACAGAGGATATAAATATAAATGTATAGTATATGATGTAGATTGTAACTTACCATTCACGACGCTGCCCTCTCTCCAATTACCAGGTTTGATCTGTTTCGGCAGAGGCTTTTTTAACTTGATTATGCCGTTGGGTTTGTCCTTGGTGACCTTCTTTGAGGCGACGTTGATGGTACCCTCGTCGTCGAGACCTAGAAAGTGGGGCAGATATTCGCATTAGCAAGACGCGCTGCATTTACGCATTTGCGCATTTACCATCTTACGCTTAATTGACACATACCTTTTCGACCCTCTCCCCCGGTCGCCATTTTGTTAGGCTTCCGGTGGGTTGATTACATTTATCGATCAGGTAGAGGATTTTATCAATTTAACACAAATAAAAGGAGATGAAAGGTTCCGTGGAAAGTGAATTATCGATGGTTGATGTCCGATGTTGTGGTATGATTGAAGAGCGTTCAAGCTTTCGTCGCAAAGGACCAAGTTAGAACTGGAGCCTTGGAGTCAATAGGCTGGTTGATAAGATCTTATCGCTCTTATCAGCGCCTACCGAGGAACTGCCGCAAAGTTAACCTTGGAAGTTTAAGAAATTACCTGAGCTTTGCTGGAAGCTAAACTGCTAGAGGACTCAATTTATGTCCTAGCGCAGGCTCCCCTCATTACCCCAATCTTTGTGCTAGGTTGTACCATGATCATGATATTTAAACTCGAAATCATTGTTTGTTAGTTGCTCAAATTAGCTTGCCCTTTCAACTCAATTCGTTACCATCAATACTACTCCTCTTCTTTCTCCATCGAGGAAAGCGCTCTTCAAATGCATGTGTATATCAGTAATGTATTCGAGGCCTTCATATCAAAGCCCATCTCCAATGCTTATAGTACCTATAGATATTAGATATTGAAGGGCTGCGAACCATAGCTCCTACCTAACTACAAATCGGTATCCCTAGAGAATATAGGTAACCTACCTAGTTACGTTGTATGAATAAAGATACATTTTTGCATTTTTTTTTCAATAACCTATTCTCTCCAATACCTATCCTATGAATGCCATTCGCCTATATGCCCTGCCTTAAATATGCCCAAAATGTTTAGCAGATCATGGTACCCAAGGTCCGGCCACGCCTGCGAACGCCTTTCCAAATATACCGCCTAGAGGCCAGTATTCTAAACCAATCAAATATGCTTTGCTTTTATGAATCCTCCCCCTCGAGCTTCACTTCTTGTTTGATAAGCTCTTTATCTAATTTGGACCGATGCTCTTCCATAAGTTCCGACAACGCGAATGCGTGTTGCATTCCCATCTGCTTCCAAATCACCAGTAGAACGTTGTTGGCCCATTCCCAATACTCCGGTGGCACATTCGGGGCGCAGCCAGCCACTGTAAGATGCCAAAGAAGACTAGGCACGCCTACTGCCCCGGAATTGCCAAACCCTCCCGCTTCAAACTTTTCGGTGTCTCCTCGGTCTAGCATCGGGTGATGCCAATGCGACGGTGTACTTATAAGAATGTCTTCGGCGAGTCGCTCGATGGTTATATAGCATCTAGTTCTCCGAGCTGTAGGTATAATCCGGCTACACGAAATGGGACAGTCGCTCATAAACCTAATAAGTCTCTGTATGCCTAGTATACGGGCCCATCGGTAATGGTTCCATATTCGGGCGCCCCAGACTTCGTTGTATTTATGCCACTTTCCACGGAAAACTGCCGGCGATGGATATTCCCCCTGGTTCTGCGAAAAGGGGAACGCTTCTAACAAGCGACTTTCTAAGCTGTCAAATACATCGTCTAATTGAAGGAATTGCTGTATTAGATCATTTGTAGTTTGTCGCTCATCTGTTAAAACAGTACGCTCGGTTATTTTTAATAGTTGGAGGAGTCGAGCAATAGCAAGCCCCAAATCGACGGAACAGCCCTCCGGAACGTCCTGCATAAGCTGCTTGCAGAATTCCAGGGTTTCGAAGAAAGTGGGCGGCAGAGGCGATTCCATCATGTGATACGGGATAAACTAATCTCGTCAGTGTTTATACTGGATCGGTAAAAAAATAGGGCACTGAATACCGCTGAAAACAATAACTGTAAGACGCCATGTGCGCCTCCATTAGGGGCATGCGGGAGAGGCAGTACTGATCTCATTACAGCCACCGCGCCATTTATGTGTGTACTAGCAGAACCCACTGTCCCTTTAGGCCCTTTACCTTGAACAACCTGTACATTGTCAGTATATCGTGCCGATGCATAAATCCCTCGGGGCGCTGTCTTACCTCGAATAATGCGAGCGACACAACGCTTCGAAGACGAGCTATAAGACCTGCAGGATTATTACTAGCTATCAATTGCCCGGTTTGTTTTAAAGCTGTAACGTATTTAGACCGTGCAAGTAGGTTCATGTTCTTATTCCCTAGCAAATTTGACATGCCAGCAAGACCTACGGCTACCATAACGTTTTGAGCAGAATCCGCGCTAGAGAAATACTCTGCTACCTGGTCGCGCGTTTTAGGGGAGTCCGGGTGATTCATGAGGTAACGATTGATATAGAACTGCATCCCCTGCTGATCCACGTTTAGGTCTACTTTCCTCGGTATCCTCGCCGGCGTAAGATCGCGCGTCGCGATGGGAGTATCCGCCGGTGGGCTATCAGAAGTAGACGTGGATGCTGGCGACTCTTGTGTCCATATTGAGGTAGAAGACGAGGATGAGGCTAAGGACGAACTTCCTGTCGCGTCGGTAGGAGAGCCCGAAGACCCCCATTGAGCGTGTGCTTTTTGTATAACCTTACTGCTCTCATCTCGGAACATAAGCGAGAGTTGATCTCGGTAACCGGGGCATTTCTTGCCCACTCGAATGCATTGAGAGCATTCTGGTCGCTTTTTATCGCACTAGAAGTTCCTGGTTAATTATGGGTCGGATTTATCTAATTGTAGACCATTGTGCGCATAGTAGTCCCGACAGGTTGGATAGACCCAAGCGATTCCAGGCCGACGTAGCTAGACCTCGTGCAACTCCATGTATCTCACCTGCATACTAGGACAAGGAAAGTGGGTGCAGATATTTAACGAGAGGCAGTGAGCCTATACGCACCTTTATACGTCGGGTTCGACAATTTTGGCAACCCTGGGAAGCCTTTCCACAATAAACCATTGTGCGAGGACGCCAGGATAGGCAAGCTGAACGAACAAATCAGAAATGTGTATTCGATTTTAGTCGTGCGTATCAAGTTTCGCGCCTGCGTAAGTGGCAGTCGTCGTTGGTCAAGATTGCTTGCTGTCGGGTATCGAAAAGGGAAAGCAGCTCGTCAAGGTCGTGGGGAATAAGAAGGATCATGGTTGTGTGGACTAGCGGCCCTAGTATTACTCCTCTTCGCCTCCTCTCCGTTGCCTCCGATGCCTCTATAAAAGGCTTGCACAGCGCCGTTCCGGTTCCTAGCTATTTTTCTTCAGAGTCTCCGAAGATTTTCGCACCGAGTCAGTCCGGATGGATGCGCAGCACGTGTCCTCAAGATTGGATATTCAACGGCGAGCCGGCGGCCTTCAACAACCCTCGATGTAACTGAAGGACCAAACACCGATACCGCTAACCGGCTAAAAGATTTATCGGTATGATATCTAGCTGGCCTAAGATATCTGGATTTAAATTATTCTTTTAATAAACGAGGTCGCGCATTAATTTTTAAAAAAGAATGTCTCGTGAAAAACGAAGGATGGAAATACTCGAAGAAGGTCGCTAGCCTAACAGCTCTACAGAGGATGTGAATAGCCCCGGAGGTATATTCAGAATATACCTGGGTAGGTATGATATGACCTGGGACCTGGGACTGGGACTGGGACTGGGACTGGGACTTGGGGACCTAGGCAAGTAACCGTGTTGCGGGTTCACGGTATTCGGGAGTAGTTATACTGTATGGCCGTCTCGTCTTGTTCTGCCTGTCTTGATCGAGAAGAGTTTGGTTCAATCACAAATCCTTCAAAGTGACCAGTCTAATGACGATGTACCACGGCGCTTGACTTCCTATCTTGCAGAAAGCCGCACGCATTAGTAATGGTCTACATGGGTATAGTTTTGCTTTTTCTTTCTTTTTTCCTTTTTTCTTTCCCACGCTGCACACTGCGCGGCAAGTATCATGTCATTAGAAACTTGTCATGTTTGAAACTCGAAAGAGACGTAAAAAAATCTAGAGCCACCAAATAGGAATTTCCCCGCTCTCAACTAGACCCAATCGTCTGTCTTATGTGGGGGTTGAAGGTGCATGGTTAGGGATCGTTTAGGGATCAACGGTTGATCGAAGTCGAACATCCTGGCAATTTGGAACGGAATTTCTAGGGTTGAGATTTCGGGTTTTAGATGGATGTTTGCTAGGTACTAGGTATGTATGGTATGTACCTGTGTTGGCAGGCGGGATTCGTTGGATTCGTTGGATTCGTTGGCTACCTCTCACCTAGCAGCTGCCTAGTAGTAGCCTAGTAGCAGCCTAGGTTGTTCTTAATTCGCCAGTTAAGTCGCAATGAAACCTAAAACGCTAAAATAGGTAGGTACAGGCTTCATAGTGATGTATTAAGGTTCTATAGTTCTATAGTTCTATGGGTGTTCTATGCCGACCGAATTCAATTAAGGTGTGCTCTGATGGCATTGAGTTAAGGACACGGGACGGGATCTACGTCATTCGAAGGTTAGGTGTGCTTAACCGACTGCTTTTAATTCGGAAGTTACCTTCATTACACATTACACAAGACATACGCAGTAAAAAAAGCCTCTCTATCAGTAATTATCTTCTCCATATTTCTCTTCATACCTACCTTGTATGGATACACTCTTCGCACTCTCCAATATGCTGTCTCTCAAGCAACCAGGGCTGTAAGGCATCAGAGGGTCTTATTTGCTTAAGAATTTGACCGGGTGCTACGTTACGAGGAACCCGGATGCCACTTTCCGGCGTGGCGTGGCATAGCGCCGAGGGGCTTACGATGCCAGCCAGACAGGTCGAGCATCACCAAAAAAGAATTCAATTCCTTTTCATCTTCATTGCTAAATTTACTCGAGACTCGAGTCTTCTCCCTCGGGGCTACCGCTTAATGTCCATGATAACCTTTCGTGGTTGACTTTTTGTTTACGAGCTTTCATTCACTTATTTGCCAACAAGATAATATGCTAACAATCAAGCCGATGAATAAAAGAGCTGTGGCTAATAGCGAAAATATACGAGGCTTAATAGACTTCGGTATCATGCTGGGATACTAGATATTGGCAGGGTCGTCTCTCTTAAGCCGTTAGACCCTGAATCTATGGAGTTTAGCCCAGGGTGAGAAGGGGAATTTTCGAGACAAAAAACTCTCCGAATCCGAAATATTCCACTGACAGGCAGTGACAGCTCACCCTTGACAGCCCCGACAAGAAGAAACCATCAGTGTCACTTTCGTTTGTTACTGTGGTGAAGCCTACATGCAGCCAAAACATGCACGTTACCCCCTCTTGTACAGTGCAGGTAGCATTCTTGCGGCCTGTCAAATTCGTAAGGCTTGACAGATGATAACCCTGCCCTCTTGCCAATAACTTGACAAGCTTTATCAAACGTCGTCCAATCATTCGGTATCAAAAATATGAGGCGAAGGAAAGTCCTGGCTAAGGAGGTCGAGTGGCTCACGGTGATAACCCTTACTTGTCCGCCTGTGCTCTATCGTACATCGGAAAATAAACGCGGGTGATAGACGTCTCGTTTAGCTTCAAATAACAGTACATCACATCTTGTCACGCGTGGAGCGAATGAGCTGGTCGCCCAACGACATCCGGACCACCATTGGCTAGTATTCATCAGGCTGCCAAGTTTTGTTGGTATATCCGTCAGTGATGTTTCTAAATGGATCTAACTAACGTAACGATCAAGTATGCATTACAAATGCTCCTCTTCTATGGTGGACACTGGAGTCAAGTCCCCCTTCATCTAATGAACCCCTGACTCCTCTATCGATGTTGAAAACCCCTTGGTAACAGACATTCGCCTGATCCGAGCCCGGCATTGTAAAGCAAAGGGGAAACAGAAATTCAACTAAAACCGGATGATTCTGATACATCCTAGTTCACTCTAGATAACCTTATATCTCTTGCAACGCGGTAGCTGAGCTGTCGTCACCTCCCAGTTGCCTTGTGCCCGATGGGTGTTTTGGGACTCTGAACCCCATGAATGGGAGGTAAGACCCCGGGAAAAAGAGACAGAAACTCAAGACAACTAGTAATATAGGTAAAGTGTCCAAGACATACATACTACGAAGCACACAAGTCAGCCTTCATTGACAAATATTAGGGAGGAAAGGCATATTGATGACTTACTAGAACTCCTTTTGCATCACAGAGCCATCCGAACCTTGAGCGAACTCGACTACACGGAATACAGATCGGATCTACAGGCTAGTGTCAGATGGCCCGTATCTCCAACCAGAATTTTATCACTTACCAGAATCAGAACGCAAGAGGCATTCAAAGCGTATAACAGGCGCCTCCAGTTGGGGTTTATCTTCCGTGATGATCCTCGGACGAAAACTGCCTTGCCACCATCTACCTCCTCTAGCCTCCAGCTGAGGCCTGCCACGAATCGTTGCGAGGTGAAGTGAAACCGAGCAGCGATGACTGTAAAAAGTCCAAAAGCAGCCATTTGAATTCCCAGCCCTGCGAGTGCAATGTCCTTTCCTATCTTTAACTTGTTCATCGCATCTTCATCAGTGGCCTGAGTGCTCGACACGCTGACAGCACCGATTAATTGAACTAGGAGCGCGACGATATCGAAGGTAACAAAGATTGGTGTGATCCAGCGAGCTACAACTGTCAGTCCGTAGTTGAATTTTTGGCAGTGGGAGACATACGAGGAATCCAAAGTAGTCTTGTGGTTCTCTCCTCGGCAGGAACGACGTGGAAGACGATGCGACCGAAAGTAACATAGATGGCACCGGCCATCAGGACAGGGGCAAGTATGATCACGCAGAATTGTACTGCGTACGGATTTAGGTTGGTCGGGTCGTTGGCGGATATTATTCGAAAAGCATATCCAACCACTTCCACTATGGTACCAGCAAGTCAGCGCCTACTCAAACACCGACAAATATTCGAGGCACATACTGAGTATTGCAAGTAATTGGACTGTCCATACCCAAGATCTCTTCCGAATGGTCATAAAGGTTGACCAGATCAGGGTCAGTCCAAACAGGACACAGGCCACCACAGCTGTCGGAACTGATGGGTCATAATCATAGAAGGAAAGGTTTTGATCACTTGACGACATATTAACGGCTTCTGACTACTAGGTAGGTAGGAATAAAACGAACTCAACGAATGTATAATTAAAAGAAACAGAGAGTGCGATACTCTCGAAATTCTATGATACAAGATAATCTAGACAAGTGGGTATAGTTGAATTCGAGACAGATCGTCGAGTGCCAGCGCCCAAGGCAACCCCGATATCTATAAAGCAAGCAACAGGACTCCTTGCTAAGCAGAGCCATACCGCGTGCCGTGTTCCACTAAGCATCCGCCTTACTGGCTGTGCTGTAACGCGCCACGAGGCACGGATAGATTCGTAGGATCCTACGAAGATTTGACATCTGTAGTTCTAGTACATATCAAGATCGGGCTGATTTCGATAGACGAAACGTACAGATCCATCTCGTTCTCGCTAAGATCTGACTTTAAATTGCTAGGATGAGGCTGGGACCCTATTATTCCAAGGAAGCTTACGTGTCAAAATACCTATCGGATAGTTTTATGTGTTGAGGCTGAGTAACAAGCTGAACTATCAGCAGAAGCTGAGATTCCTGGCTACAAGAACCTTCCGATGATATTTACCAACACGAATTACACAGCCACCCATAGATAAAGGTGCAAGTTTTCCTTCAATTACCGTTATTTCGAATGATATAACCTCAAAAGGGGGGAAACCAATAAGATAGATGCCTTATAAAATCATGAAAACTGAATTTTCAATCATATCAACTTTTAAAAGATATTGAACCAACTTCCCCCCCCTCCCCCCTCCCCCCGTTTTCCTCGAAGCCAAGGCATCAATCAAATATCAGAAGATTTCTAGATTGACGTTTTGATCTAGATCTTCAACGGTAACATAATTCGAAGTGCTTAGATATAAGCCTCCCCCTACTTACGCTGCTATGAAAAGAATCTCGGCAATTATGAACCTTTTGGGAAATTAAGCTATGTAAGCTCTACAGATAAGCGCATGGATAGAACGATGCAGGGGTAGGCGTGTAGGCAGACATTATTCTGTACCTGAGTGACATCATTCGCTCCATCGTGTAAGCCAATTACCAGGGATTGATAGCAAGAAGTGATGTATCAATGCCCTCGACGCATCTTGTGTAACCTGAAGCACGGCTGGTGGGCATCAACCAAAGGTCTTTCAATGAATACCACGTTATGAGGGAGACTTGACGGAATGGTGCGATGTACTATATCACTGCATTAAGCTGTATCTGCCACGAGAAGCTTTAAGCATGGGCGCATATCTCGATCATGAAATTTTCTGTCCGTAACCTCATGTGGCGCCCGCGGCTCATAGAATATTTGCTGTAGATGATCAAATCTACAGAGTAACAGGGCCAGTCCTGATGGAGAAATACAACGCCGGAGTTGTTAACGAATAATGAAGCAGGTGGCCGCTTTAACTCGGGGTGGCATCTCGTAGAACACGAACCGTGTAGGTCGAAATAGCTGGGTTTGGAGGAACTTTGACTTGTTAGCTGTGTATCTAGCTATGCTGTGGGTCATGACATAGGCTCCTTCATGTACCCGACATTGGGTTCTGAACTAATGTTCGAAGTCGCTAGGAGAATAGGCATTGGTCTCTAATATCAAGTTACCAACTAGGATCCAAGACTGAGAATATTTCGCATTCCATCACTAGCTGCTAATGTCGGCCGATGGTAAAGGTCGCTTCGATCAACATATATGAATGAACCGTGGTAGTTCGATGTTGAGATAGATACGATAAATTATCTCTCATTTTTGCGACGAAAATGATAAATTTGGAATTGTCAAGACAAGATGTTCGTAGCGTTGTAAAAATTGACTCTTTTCAAAAGTTTGCCATTCTTTGCACATGGACGTAAAAGAAGTCTGGTTAGGAGATATTTGATATGTGAGTTTTTCCAAGGCCGTGAGTGAGGCGAACCTTTGTGGGGAAAGTTAAGGCAGGTTGTTACTTTGAGTTGCACAAAATAGAACTAAGAGGCGATAGACACGAAATCTCATGTCAAAAGAGGTTGAAGGACAATTTGGTGACTAGTCTTGTGATATGTGAAGCCGGGTACCCGGCCGAACGTTTTACCGGAAATCCGACAGTTCGATTCTTCGATCTTACGGAACGAATTCGTTTCTGAAGCTTCCTTTATGTTAGAATCATCCCGTATTAGTAATTCCGGAAGCAGGGATGGGTCATATAATGGCCCAAGCTTCAGAACAAGCTTAGAGTGTGGGGATAAGAGGAGCTTACCATGATCTAACCTCCCTTGGTAGGTACCAAGAATCTACTACATTTTGTACTACATACAGAAGTAATGGGGGAGGGGAATGAAGGAAAATACCGATAAATATCCGGAAACTTACAATTAATTCACGATTTTTTTTTTGTTTGATGGAGCCCCAAGGCAAATTTCTAGCTGCCCACGGCAAAAATTAATTTTGTACATCACCAGTCCAGCCAGTCCAGCCAAGCCTAGTTTCTTTAAACGATACCCTACTCCAGCTACCTACCTACCTATCACATTATAGTGAAGAGATCGTCTCCTTGCCACCATCCTTTTTCAGTTTATTTATCTTAATTCGACATTAACACCTAAAACATCTTCATCGTCGCTGTCTTTTTCTTCGAAGGTTGCTTTTCCTTTATTCATCATCCCTTGCGGACCTAGATCTCTCTCCGTTTCGATACCCGTAGACGTTCGATACCTCATTACGTTAGCGCGTGCCGCGACGTACGCTAGTAACAATTAGTTACCTACATACTTCTACCTAAGTATTAGTTACATCTGGTACATCTGGTAATAGTCGCTCGGCCGCAGCCCGCAGCCCGCACGCATCGTACCTACCTTCTCCGAACTCGTCCAAACAATTCTCCAAATCAAAATCAAAATCACGTCTAGTCGAATATTTCTCCACCACAAGACTAATAAACCTTCCTCCATTTTATCCATACCCATCTTTCCATCACCCACTCTACCTCTAACTACTTCCATATTTTCTTACTCACGACTACCTTCCTTGTTCCGTCACTTAAAGAAGATAATTTGTCGTCTTCTTTTTTCTTCACATTAAAAAACTGACCTAATTTGGTTCTTCCTCTTTCCACCTGATCCGAACTGATTCCTTCATCATTTCCTGTGAGACACGACGACCCTAGTCGTGTTTTAATATTTCTGGTCGCGCCACTGCAGTTGGTATAAATCATCTCTAGCTTTGCTATACTGCATTAGTCGGTCGTGAACTCAGTGACATTCTCATATACCCCTTCACCCGAGGACTTGTTATCGAATCCTTTTTCAATCGTCTATCCCACCCGACCACGCGCGCAAAATTCTTCCACCCCTCATCGCAATCATGGCGACAAACGGTACCCTTACACACGCCGACCAATTCCCGGCAGGCTCTATCACCTCAGCTGCCGCAAGCACTGCTGCAGCCGACCAAACAGGTGGTTCAAGCTCCACTAACAACCTTGGGAAAGATGAGGTCGCCTGGTTTTTCGTAGAGCAATATTACACTACTCTGAGCAAGAACCCCGAGAAACTCCACGTAAGTCCCCATCGCGCATTGCATTCGTCGACATCACTCTTGCTAACTTGGAGTTTAGTTGTTCTATGGCAAACGCTCTCAGTTCGTTTACGGCCAGGAAGCTGAGATCGCCAACGTCTCTGTTGGTAGACAGGTTAGTCTTTAATGTTATCAATATTCCCGTAGATGATATATACTAATAATTTTCTCCTAGAACATCCAAGAGCGCATCAAACAATTAGATTTCCATGACTGCAAGGTTCGAGTTTCCAACGTCGACTCCCAAGCCTCCTTCGACAATATCGTTATTCAAGTGATCGGCGAGACTTCCAACAAAGCTGGCGACCCGAAGAAGTTTGTCCAAACCTTCGTTCTGGCTCAACAACCTTCTGGATACTTCGTTTTGAATGACATTCTTCGATATATAGACGATGGTGACGAGGAGCCAGCTGAAGCTCCCCAAGAGGAGCAAGCAGAACCCGCCACTGAGGTAATTCCGGCGGCGAAGGAAGAGGTCGAAGCACAACCTGCAGAGCCTGTCGAGAAACCTGCCTCGTTTGATGCTGGCGTTGTCGATAAGAAGTTGGAGGAAGTCAGCGCACCTCCCAAAGACGCTACTCCAACCAATGGTGACGTAGTAGCTGAGACAACCGTTGGTGCAACGGCAGCAATCCCAGAAGCCGCTAAGAAGCCGGAAGCCGAAGCGGCTCCTGATGTTCCTGATCCCGATGTAACCGCTCAGGAACTTGCTGATGAAGACACAAAAGAGCCCGAAAAACCTGCTGATCCAAGCCCAACGCCTGTGCAGGCGCGCCAGCCACCCGCCCCCGCTGCCCCGGTCCCCGCTCAACCAATGAAGCCTATGACCTGGGCGAGCCGCGCCGCTGCTGCCGCGGGTCCTAAACCTGTGGTGCCTCTCGCAGCGAAGCCAGCCACACCTACAGCTGCCCCACAATCTCGTGCGGCTGCTGCTGCTGCTACCCAGCCGGCCGCGTCTCAATCACCTACACCAGCTCAAGGTTCTGAGGTCAAGGCTTCTCCTGCTCCTGCTAAGGAGGCTCCTACGGAATGGCAAACTGCTGGCAACGACTCGAAGCGACAAAACAGGCCCCAGTCTATCTCTGGTCCCCAGGCTGAGAAGGATGGCACCATGGTCTATGTCAAATACGTCACCGAAAAAGTCCAGCACGAAGATCTTAGATCAGCACTAGCTCAACACGGCGAATTGGTCTACTTTGATATCAACCGCCAGAAGGTAGGCTCTCAAGCTATATTTAACTGTAGTATATGATCTAACATAGTACAGAATTGTGCATTCGTCGAATTTGCTACACCAGCAAGTTACCAGGCTGCCTTGGCCGCAAATCCTCATGTAGTCAACGGAGAGAATATTGTTGTCGAGCCCCGCCGTCCTAAAGCAGGTGCTTACGGTGGTAGCAACTACACCACAGGACGCGGCGGTGTCCAAGGTCGCCCGGGACGAGGATTTGAGGGCCGATCCGGCAGTCAGGGTGGACGTGGCAACTTTGGAGGCCAGGGTCGTGGTCGAGGAGGCGCGACTCGAGGCAGAGGTACTTCACAAGCAGCAAATGCATGATTACCCTACTAGGGCTTCAGGATCTTATGAAGTTAAGTGAGTAAACTGGGTACGAAGCTCTCTGGACTCGGGAATCCTTGAGGACCGGGTGTTTTCGCAATCATACCTCGGAAATGGGTAGGTGGAGGTTTTGGAGTTACGATGTGGTAGGGTTTATGGGTTGAACCCGGGGCTAAGCGAACATCTCCCCCGGGGCGGTGTCTCCAAGAGTCGGGTTTAATTCGAGCACACATATATCATTTCACAATCATCCTTAAGCTAATGCTGCCTCTACTTTGGGGGGTTTGTACATTGATGGACGGCTGGAAAAGTTAACGCTCATCTGCATGGAAGGAGTGAAAAGGTGGCATTGGGAATTCAGGGCCAATATGTACAGTTGTACAATACGGGCAAAGAAATTTAAGACATTTTTAAGTGTATTATTGTAATGTTATAAGTGAACGGCTGTGTTTGTGTCTCGATTTGTGGTCTCGGGATATACTAATGTCTTCAGTAGTGGTATAAACTTATATGTACAACCTAGTTTCTTCTAGGTCACCGTATGCTAGCCCAATATACTACAGCATTACGAATAGGATTTGTTTATTTACCATCACGGAGGGAGATGAGCTTAGTGAGGTTGAACGATGGGATGGAACTTACCAGGTACTTGTTGACTTTGGCGATTGTAGCTCGGGGCATCCTCTTTTTTACGTGTTCTGGTCTTCTTGCATGAGACCATATGCAGCCTCCCGAAGTCACACAGATATCGTAAGGTCTATCCTAGTTCGAGTCTTCGGAGCTTACGGAAGACCGTTTATTATTACCAAGGGAGAAATGCCGTGTTTTGTATAAATCAAAGTCATGAGCTTGCTTCACTACGGAACGGAAACCATTAAAGCCGAAATATGACGATTCACACAATGCCCGCCACATAGTAATACGCTGCCTATGGATGACTAGACTTTCTTTGTCATTATAAGCACTTTGGAATCCACCATATGTAGTCAATTTTCTCTTTTATATCACCACTAGGTCTATTTTGATCAACGATTGTCTAATACTAAATATCTACATACCTTTTAAATGATACCTACTTTTAGTCAAGGTGTTATCGACAGCTTCTCCTTGCACATTCCCGAGTCCCGAGTCATAAATCGATGTCCCAGTTACTTAGGGATCGGCTACAGCTCATGCCGTCTATATGCACGAGATTCGTCATACAGCAGGGAATGGTATGACGAAGGAGATAAGGGGAAATGGGCTTGCAGATGTGACTGATCCGTGACCATTCCCTCATAGATTTGAAGTTTCAAATATTTACATTTAATGGTGATAAATGAAATAACACTGATGGGAATCGTCTATCTATCATTTGTTGTGCTGGCGTCTGCAGCTACCCCGCCCCCTATTCCTATGCTGCTCGGACATTTATTCTTCAAAGAATCGTCTTATCAAAGAGAACTCACATTATAATGTGTATACTAGACATGTTCATTTTGTCGAAAAAAGTATAGCTAGCCTAAAGTGGCTATTCTAGCCTATCTCAGCCAGCCACCTCATACGCCGCAACGCCAGAGCCAATGCATTATCCGTCTTACAGAACCTGTAGAATCGTAACAAAAGGCATGACACTAATCCCGATGCCGACTATCATCCTTAAAGGAAAATATGATCCCTATGACTCCGTCATCTCCGCTTCCACCATCCTCGTCTCCTTGGCAAGGTCATCCGCTACGTCATCGATCTGGCCATTAGCTCCATCGATGTCCTCAAAGACCTTCTGCAGGAGGGCCATAAGCGACTGCATCTCCGCACGCTGCTTCTGGATGTCGCTAAAGAGTTTCGCATTGTGAGCTTGTACCGTTTGTAATTTCGCGTTGAGTTGGGATTGCTGTTGTGTTAGATGCGGCGCCAAATGTGCAGCTAGAACCTGATCTGGTGGTAGCATATGCGGTCTACTAAGGTTAGCTTCCTCATAAAAACAATTCAATACATGCATGATATGTAAGTAATAAGAGTAAAAAGATAAGATAACAGGAAAAGCAAATACACCAAAAAAAAGAGTGGAAAAAGAAAACGTACAACACCACGTATTCGCTGGTCGTCACCGACCCAACTACTAATGCAGCAGTAGTCAGTTTATCTATGGGAGAGCGGACGGGATCCCGAGTTCTCTGACTCTTATGGTCGTACGTGACAAAGTGCAATACAATTACGAATTATATACCCGTGCGACAACAAGAAAACATTTGCACTTACGGAATTGGCGGTTCTGTCCCAACCACGCCGGCGTCGTCTCTCCTGCGCTCGGCCTCGCTCATCAAGCCCTCGAGCTCGTTGAGTTTGGATACCACGTTGCGACTTTGCAGCACGGAATCGAATTCTTTCTGCAAAGACGTTAGCATCAAGTTGCATCCATCAATCCCATTCCCATCTCTCGCCCGCTCCTTTTCCAATTCCAATTTCGATTCCGCCACAACCCAAATAAAATCGTCGTCTCTACAAACAACCCCTCTACCCCTTACTCTTAACCTTTTTACCATCACTACCAAAGTAAACGAACGTCTAAAAAATCAGTAGAAAAACCTACTTTACACAACGCAGTCAACCGATCAACCATCTGCTTCTGCACCGCGCGCAGCACAGCGGGGGCCTGCGTCGCTATGGTCGGATAGCACGCCGCGAAGTTGTCCCAGCTGATCTTGCCAAGGGTATGCGACAAGCTCGAATCGAGCACCTGCTGGAACCTGGACGCGCGCAATCCCGGCGCCTGCGGCATGTGCCTTGCCGGCAAGGGTGGCGACGGTTCTCTCTGCCCGCTTGAGACGGCTGCCATGGCGGATCTGCGTGGCTCCAGGATAAGACTTAGTGAGGTATGTATGTATGTACGTATGTGCGAGACGTATTGACGGATTGGAAACGGTGGAAGGGTAAGATTCTGGGATGCCGGATTTTTGTTTACTTCTATTGGCTCGTATGCACGTAATTGGGCTGTTCACCTAGGTATGAAGAAGCAATAGATAGAATTATTGATGCGATAAGCGCGTTGCCATCTTCGAAATCGCGAATTTAGGTTACGGTAGCTTATCGATACGGCGCGATTGCACGTGGGGCTATCCGATCTCACCCAATTAACTGTCGGCATCAGCCGGGACATGTGCTGCCAACGTTTAGAGTCAGGGGGTTAAATTTAAACGCAAAGACTGAATCGTCTGAGATTGAGTCGAAGTTTCAACTTCTTATTTTTGAATATGTAACAGGTCCTGAGACCGTAGAAGAGTACATACAATTGTTTCTATCAAGGTATCGTCGTCCAAATTATCATTCTTTCTTTATGTCCATCCCCCACCCACCCAACCAGTCAATACAATACATCACTTAGAAAGAAACCACCATTTGGATATCCAGGGGATATCATGCATAAAAGAAAAGACCTTTTTTTCGAACTCGTTCATGAGCCATATCAGATTCCCAACGTCATAATCTCTTAAAAAAGATGGATATTTTCGCCGAACAATGCACCCTGGGAATACGTTCAAGTTTCATGGACGAGTCGAAATCATCAAAGTAAAGTAGACGCCAAAACACCGAGCAATGCGTATTGGAAATGATTATACGCAACTTGCCGACACATTAGGTATAATCGACCGTACCCGATCCAGGCCTTTGATCTCTTCTTTCAAGCCGTCTTCGCCGTCTCCGATCCGCAGCTGACGGTGCTACCGAGCCTGGAGTACCCGTCGGCCCACTAGGCGACGGGCTCATTCCGCTCCACGCATGGCTGTCCGAAGCTATACTAGAGATGGTCGGATTTTGCATCGCCATTCCACCTGACGGACCCGGTTGACCGGAGTAATAAGCCGAGTCCTTGCCGGCACGCCTACCTCCAGCAAAAGCTGGGGAGGGCGGAGACATCGGATCGGAAGAGACCAACCTCTCTGTTGCAGCTTCGTCTGCTGTCCTGTGCGAACTTGAGTCGCGGCGGTATCGTCGGCTAGGCGCTTCGCTGTCGGATATAGTACTAATAGAATCCGACCTTCCACGATTGCCACGCCGTGCTGCCTCCGCTTCTTGTTCTGTAAGACGACGAAGTGTTATGTTCCTATCCCGGTCGTCGTGGTACCTTACTTTGACACTGACAGGCTGGGTGGAAGCTTGGCTGCGATCCCTTCGGCGACGGTCATCTTCCTCGGTAGCTAGACTCGAAGGAGCGGCGGCAGCGGCTTCCTCTCTGCTGCGATGCCGTGACGAGCCTTGTCTATGGAGACCACCGCCGCTGGATGCGAAAGAGTCGGTGACAGATTCTTGGCGTAGTGGATGGAGCACACCGTGTGGGTCTGGTGGCATAGCCGGCATTGAGATCGGATCACCGAGACCGCTATTTCTTGTTGATCTTGATCTTGACCGTGAATGCGAGTGTGAATGCCGGCCAGGGACGGGAACTGGTGCTGGTACTGGTGCCGGAGCTGAAGCTTGTGCACCCCTAGGGCCAAGGGGCGGCATCGGTGGACCACTAACGCTTGTTCCTGGAGGACGATCTTCGAGCATAGATGATCCTGTGTCAGCAGTATAAGTCGTAGCAGTTACAGCAGATGGCGCGGGTGGTCGACGTCGTGATGATCTTGTTGGGGTACTGTATCCATCTCCGGTAAATTTCGAGCCCCGACGTCCATCCCGTCTCTCATCCTCCAATTTTCGGCGTTCCTCTTCGGCTTTGTCATCTCGGTTGCCCTTCATTTTCTTCGCGAGCCAGCCCAGTCCAATGGTAGCAAGAACGCCCTTCGCGACACTACTCTTATCGTCGTCTACGGGTCGTCTTGATGGGCTCACGTATGACGAATAATCTGAGATGTAACTGCTTTCCGCAGGAGGTGGTCGAGAGTGCAATGGGCGTGGAGTGACGGGTTCGGTGTCTGTACCACTCAGAACAGTCGTTGCGGCGGGGTTTCCAGGACCAGGAAGTAACGGAGTGTGTGGCCTTGGGCGAGCATGCAAGTCTGTCCGATCGTCGCTAAAATCACTCACGGTATACTGGTCGGTGGCAGTTTTTCGAGTCCGACTAGGACGGCTAAATCGACTAGGCGTATCTGTCGGGACTGCTGAGTATTCTTCGTCATCATATCTTCGTCGTTCCCTCTTATCCCTGACTCCTTTTACCAAGCTCCCAGCCCCAACAAGTCCAGCCAAACCGAGAAGCCAATTCGTAATACCACCACCCTCGCGGCGGTCTGTCCTTTCAGAGATCTTCTCGTCCATATAGCTCTCGGAGCCTCTTTGGGACGGAATGACTTCAGGGACGTGACTCCGGCTACGACTGCTAACGCTCTTATCCCATTCGTCCTCGTCGTCCTTCTTTCTTCCACGCAGGAGTGCCAAGATGCCAGCTCCTAATGCTAGCGGGCCTAGCCAACCTCCTCCATGCCTAGATTTTCGGTCTGACTCCGTAACTTCAGATCGATCGCCGTGGAAAGGTGCGCGTTCGCGATTGCTTTCATGTCGCCAGCTAAGGACAAAGTATATGAGAAATAGGATTGCCATCCATACGGCATACAGGATGAAAGTGTACAGAGGTGACCCGTAGAGCGTAAGTCCAAGCGGGATCTGTACAATTCCTAAGATTGCAATCGCTCTTCCAAGCCATCGATGAAGCATAAGTCGAAAGGACTTCCGGCGGATATTCTTCACTAGGCGGCCTCCGACAATCTGGACCATAATCATCGTATATATAGCTACTCCGATTCCATGATGAGGATTCGTCAAACTTCGACTTGGGCCCACAGCGAAATATCCGAGTACGAAAACGACGGTACTGAGAAGGACGGCGAAGATTTGCAAATATGCGTGTAACCGAAGAGAAGAACCGAATGGCCTAAATCTTGCGTACATAACCGCAGCCGGCACGACAAAAAGAAAGGTAATAACGGCGAGGATTCCATGGCCGGTAACCAATTGGTGGTATTGTTCTACCGTTGAAAAGCGGTTACCCATGCCTAAAAAGTCGGTCATTAGTTACCAATGCCGAATTGTGACTACGAATTACGATGAAAATACGGATGATAACTTACCATTGTATCGCATAGTATCAATGTTCAAGCCCATAAGATTTGGCAAGAGGAATGTATTCTTAGAGAAATCCCAGGTTCCATCTCCGACGACCAAGGTATCGGAGGCGTAGGTGGCCGTCCCGGGCGCCGATAAGGAATCGGCCGGCGCCATGGCCGCGGAAAGTCTCGTTGACGGGCAGATCAGATAAGGTTAAGGTTCAGACGCCGTAGAGAAATCCGCTGATCGGTTGGAATGCGGAATGACGACAAAGTTGGGGTGTTCGGAATGTAGAACGAACGATTATCTACCAGGACGGAGATAGAAATAGATCCGGGTACCTAGCAATCGGTATGTAATAGGTAAATAAGTTATTAAGAAGCTAAATTCGACAAGAATGCGAATTAGCTGCAATTGGATATATCTTTCTCATGAGTTGTCTTATGGGCCCTAAAGGCACCACGAACAACAAATAGATGAAAAGAGAAAAATAAAGAGGAAAAACAAGAGGTTATCCTTGAAGGGAAAAGTGGTCATGCAGAAAAGCAAAAAGGAGATAGGCGTACATGTAGGTGGAAAGATTTGAGTGACCTGGCACTGCATGCAAACTATTTAACAGACCGACAGGGTTGCTACTGTTTTCACTGTCGGGTTGCGGGGTGACGAGAGGACCCTTCTCCACCTCAGGTAACGGTTGAGGTAACAACGGGACGGTATGACTTGCCGCTGCATAAACGGGTAGCTATACGGTTACAAGTACCATTTACTACGGGCGATACAGTTAAGATCAAAACGGACCTAGCAACATTATGTAAAACCCATCGGGCCGTCGCTAGCCAGGTGCATCCATAAAACTAGCTCAGGTTCAAATGACCTGGCTCCATATCACACGCAAGCTAAGACGGTTACACGTGGGATCGGAACCGTGGACTCTCTTGCCCAAAAACATGATTTATTCTGTATGCGATTGACAATTAACTCTCTTTACTACCGTCTTGTCTCCTTGACAACATGTTCCCTTTGTACAACTACTTTTTAAATACTTACATATAGCTCCTGATAGCTAACGACCATGCCGACCGCTCGGTTAACGTTTCTCTACCCTCACCTATTCCGGGCGGCTCGTTTCGGCGAGTCTTCAGCCCAGAGAGCGAAGATCCGATGTCGCAAGTCCCCGAATAATTGTAAACCACGCATGGCCGCTTTCTCCTCAACAACCCCCTCGAGGCAAGCTGTTTTCGAAAGGCATGGTAAAGCCGTAGAGCCTTTCCCGGTTACGCCAGACGTTGTAAATCTCCCCGCACCCAGCACGGAACCCTCGAAACTGTCCAACTTCGAGCCGGCTACTAAAGAGAGCGCGAGTAAGGAGAAGGAGAAGGAGACAGAGCAAGGGCCTCAAGAGGAAGAAGATGTAGTAGCAAAAGAGCCAGAGAAGAGTGAGGCGACTTCACAGGGAGGACCGACAGCACCCAGTTCGTCGTCTCCTCAGCAAGCTGCGACCGAGGCCAAGATGCAGGAGAGCGGGCCAATGGAAGCAGTGCTGCATATGCCACCACCCGAAGACACCCATCACCCTCATATTTCGACGCCCCCCTATGTTCATCATTTCGACAGCTACAGCTTGGTGAAAGAGTTGGAGGCTGGTGGATACAGCAAGGACCAGGCCATCACGGTAATGAAAGCTATCAGGGGACTTCTAGCCCAGAACCTAGACGTCGCCCAGGACGGACTAATCAGCAAGAGCGATGTTGAAAATGTGGGATAACCCTTCTATCCCGACCCCTCGTCTCTTGCTAATAGGGTGTAGGAAACGTATCTGTTTCGTGCGGCCTGCTCGGAGCTTAGCGCCGAAGTTCAAAATAACAGGAAGACCGCCGATGAGACTACACGTCAGCAGCGAACCCAGTTGCAGCACGAGGTCGATATCGTGAGCCAGAGAATGAGCCAGGATCTCATGACGTTGAAGGACGATGTTAAGGGCATGTTCAACGATCGCAGGATGAACGTGAGGGAAGAGCAGAGGACTATGGAGAGCGCTGTTTGTCAACCATCATCTAATATTTCCGATCTCGTATACTAACCGTTTTCTACAGATTCAACAGCTCAACCTGAAGATTAGCGTTGACCTAAACAGCGATTCTAGATCAGATATAGAAGGTTTGAGATGGGTGCTCATCCGTCGATCCGTCCTAGGTATCCTCTTCATGGCGGTATGCACGCTGGGGACTCTGCGTTACGCAACGTATATCAAGCATGAGAAGCAGAGGGAATTGGATGCAAAGGCTCGCGAAGCCGAGAAACTGAGGAACAATCATGGAAGGGAAGATCACGCTCCCCCGGTGGACGCAGCAGAGATCTTGGCGGCCAATTAAAAACATGATACCCACGGTAATAGACGGCGGTAGTAAAAGAAACACGCGTTTCAACGGGTTCTGATTTGCGTTGCGTTGTGTTGAGTTTATACACCTAAAGCAAAGTGCAGTCATACAGGAATTGATACCCCTTGTTCCTATCAATCGAAATAAACCATCCTTAACGCCGATACGTAAACCTAGCAATAATCATGTAATGCCGATTCCCAAGTAAAAGGATGTCTTTAGGACTAGTCTCTGTCCTTCTGATCGGAGGCGTCCCTCTCAACAGCTTTTCGTAGTCTTTCCTCTTGTCTCTTCCAATGGCTTCCTTCCTCGTAGTTCTTGCTTATCTTCAACGCATTGCGTAACCGCTCACTCTCCTTAATCTTCGCATCGGCTAGCTCGTGGACTTGGTGCGCTTTCAATTGCTTTCGCGGCGCGGCGTCTCGGCCGCCCTTGTTCATCTTTGCTTGGAGTTCTTTGCGTAGGGCATCGCAGCGCTTGTCAATTTCGTCCTCGTCGACTCTGTCACACATTAGTTAATTGTAGGAGACCAAATGCATGTAGAGACGGGCAATGCGAAACGTACTCTTCCTCTTCAAGTTGGTCCCGCAGTTCGAACACCTTGACCTCGACCTCGCGCTTGCGGTCGTGCTCCAGGATCTCCTTGTCGGGCTGCCGCTGGCGGTGCTTCATCGCGTCGAAGTCTTTGGTGCTGTAGGGCGCTGGCCGGTCTCGCGGCTTCAGGTGCGCTAGGTTGCGCTGGACGTACCCGGACGTTCCGCTGCCTCGTGGCGTCGAGAGCCCGACGTTGTCCGACATAATTTCTTTTGTTGGTGTTGGATTGTCGAACTTTCTTGTCGAACTGGAATGGCGATACTTTTCGGTACTGTATGTACAAGTTGGGTGTAGCTTTGTAGAGGTGAAGAGAAAGGAAGGCGGTAACTGAAGGCGGAAATGGGATGGTGGGGTCCTTACCCTAGGTGCACGTATTAAGCTACAGTTTAGGTTGGAGCTAGGTACCTTGAGGGTTGCAATTTTGCCCCGCTATACGTCAGTTTCGGCGGGAAGTATGAGTCGCAAATGAGAATTTGGACTGGTGCCTGGTTCGGTGATATAATAAATATTTATGTGAAGAGTTTGTCTTCCTTCTTGATTCTAATTATGAATTCACTTTTGTAAAGGAATCTACTCTGTAACATTTACAGAAGAATTGTGAAATCAGTTCAGGAACAAGTGCAGAAGATGCCCGTGTCTACAACCACCAACCCCCAGTCCGTTCCCGGGACGTCAAATTCAGGGCTGCAGTTTCCCCCGATTACAAGGGACCATATAATCAACTGTTCTTACGATTCTTGGTTTCCTAAGTGAGTTGTTATCGTTATTAATTTGTCTCACAATTCACATTATAGATAACTGATACGTTACTAGATACCGCGCATCATGTATAAAATCACGGATAATCCCGCTTTCACCGGAGTTCATAGACTACATTCGTGAGGATGGCATTGTCCTTGCAGATGACGATGGAGCTGAGCCAGAAGACGATGAATGGGAATCAGCACCCTCAACATTCCGACCACCTGTCGAAGAAGTCGATTCAGACTCCGACAGCGATGAAGAAGAGGAAGCGCCAAGGTTACCACCAAACCAGAGATTCCCCGAGCTACACCAGACCATCAAGGACAAGATCGCTGAATTAGGTGGCGCGGTGGCGCCGAAGCTGAACTGGACAGCGCCAAAGGACGCGGCCTGGATATCACCTCACCAAAACACAATCAAGTGCACGAGTCCTAATGACATATACCTACTCCTAAAGAGCTCAAATTTCATCACATACGACCTAGAACACGCCTTCGACAACTGCACACCCATCAACAATGTCTCCGCCTCCTCATCTACTTCTCCCGCCTTCAAGCCTGTCCTTGTGCTCCGCTCTTATTTCAACCCTCACACGGCAATGGAGTTCCGGTGCTTCGTCAAGCACCGCAACCTCATCGCCATTTCCCAGCGCGACCTCAACTTCTACGAGTTCCTAAAATCTTTACGAGCGGATATCGTGAGCAGGATCAGTCAGTTGTTTAACAAGAGCCTTAGATACACGTTCCCGGACGGCAACTTCGCTTTCGACGTGTACATCCCCGAGGGCGAAGACGAGCCCCTTTCACGCGCCCGCCTCATCGATATTAACCCTTGGGCCCCGCATACGGATAGCCTGTTGTTTGGCTGGGACGAGTTGCTGGGGATGGAAGTTCCGGACGGTGCGGTTTTAGGGGTTATTGGTGGAGCTGAGGATGAGGTGCCGGACGATGACGAAGATGAGGATGAGGATGAGGAGAGCGATGACGAAGATTTCGTGCCGGAGTTGCGGTTGGTTGAGAAGGAAGACCCGTCGGCGTTCAACTTTAGCTCGCCGCAGTATTCGGCACATAAGTTGCCGAAGGATGTGGTAGATGCGAGCTTGGCGGGAGAGGGAGGTATGCGTGACTTTGCGAGGAAGTGGAGGGAGATGACCGAGTACAGGGAGAACGTGGCGAATTGGGAGATGAATGATAAATAGGTGCCATGCCAGTGTAGGTAGGTATCTAGGTACGGTACATTACATCTCTGCTTGAGGAGTAAATGTTTTGACATAAACTCGATTCACCTATGAAGCAAATCACTAACTACGAAAATGAAAGCTTGGTGAAAATTCATTTTATTTGATATTTTTAATCGAGTATCTACCTACGTTATTGGCTAACATTGTTCTCTGTCGTCTTGCAAGAAAAGGGGCTCAGAAAGGGGCTACAAGAGGAAGAGAGGATAGTAAAACAGGTGGAAATCGTGGCTAGCAATAAAAATATTGGTTAGTATATGGTTAGTATATGGTTAGTATATGGTTATTTATGAACTAATCTTGTGGTTAGTAATAGTCGACATTATTAGCCCATGGCCCTCGTCATCGCGAAAGGTTCCGTTAACCCTTGCCAATTCGCGGAGCTGCTCCCTTTTGCATTCATTGGCGTGCTCTGGGGTAGTGGTCACAGTCTCGACAAGCTTCCTCGCTTCATCGACCTTCTCTTGAGAGTCAGCGGTGATGAGACAATGGAGAAGCTCGTTTTCTTCCGTCAAGGATAACGAGGACCCCTGCGACCCTCTTTAGTAGATTCTCTCTCGCGAATCACGATGTTAGCCCTTGGTTGGGCGTTCATGTTAGCAAGACTGCGAGTATTAAGGCGCCGACCGGCATTGTCATATATCGGTCCGGGTGACGGGGATCTGCTGTGCCAGTCAGTAGGCACGATGTCATCTATCTTAAGTTTCTGGGTGATTTCTTCAATTCGTACGAGCTGAGCGTATGTCTCGATCTGCTCTCTAATCATAGGGCCTGTAATAGACAGCGTAAGACCGGTGAGCTTTGAGGTAGCGCTTCCCGAACCCCATCGAGTCCTACTTCCTTTGTTGTTCATCGCCATTTCTATAGATATGATCTAGTTATAGCACTCGATGTCGGCCGTAAAGGTGGCCGAGTATCTTAGAACTACGGCTGCATAAAGGTGACAGCATTCAGGCGGAAATAAATTCGAGCTTGCCTGAACCAGTCAAATGCGTTGGACGATTTACATATCGATTGGGTTTCGGAACCGTGATGTTATTCCTATTGACCGCTTAGATTGAAGTGAATAGGCCTGCAGTCAGCATCGAGGTCAAGATGTAGAGCCCTGTTCGAGTCTCATATCATCAATCATTTTCATCTACGAGCGAACAGGGTCGAGGGAATATGGAAACGATGCATCTATACGACACATTCCTATACATACTACCTAAGTAATAATGCTGAAGGTCTGTTTCGTTAGCTCTACAATTAGAAAAATAACTCCTTACTCTACATAGACTTTACATAGCTAAACCGTATCAGCTTCCGTTATTGAATACATACCTAGTACCAACGCAGTAGGCTGGTTGAGTGTTCCCAAAATTTGGAATTTTATCAGAGCTCAAATGTAAACCAAACGACTACGTACTGTCGATACATCTCACCGAAGACAGGTGTCTCAAATAGACTAGAAATAATTATGGGAGAGGCACGCTCGTCTGACGGCATTGGCGTCTCATCTAATTTGGCCCACAGATTGATGGCGTTGTCCTGGACCTTTATAATGACGAGAGGCGGTAGGCTTGATTCTCTATTCGACGAGCCTTTCTGGCTTATAAGTACTTGCGTAGAACTTAGGACTGAAGATACGATGTAGACACAAACTCTTTCTTTCCGCCATAGATTATCATACGTCAGAATATATGGAAAAGCTTCGTCGCAATTTAACAATCTATTTTTATGGTAGATATATGTATTTATCGGGTCTGTATCACATCTCATAACCCCCTAATTGCAGGTCTATCACCATCCACAATCTGCAGGTCGCATACTTCGGGGCGAATACGCGTACGTACATCTCCGTATGATCGATTTATGTATGTGACGACTTATGTGAGCCACAGCATAAATACGCCATACAGTGCGTGGTGGTCAGCAATAAGGATAGGGTAGGTACCTAGCAGTATTCCGTGTTGATCAGCTCCGATCAGCCCTGGGACTGTAGCATTGAACGCTTCTAGAAAATCTACAAGATAGGGGTTGGGGTACCCTCCTATGTAGGGGAAGACGCCTCCACCAGATCTCTATCTGGGTATGCCCGAAAAGAGGACAAAATATGTTGCATGAATCCACGAGCTGAAACACAACTCAATGTAAATTAAGCCCAATATACCTATGTGCTTATAATTTCTATCTTATACTCTTCGATCCGATGGCTAGATTTTTTTCATATTTTATGTTCAACTTTCATTAGAAGACTTGGGCAATTAGTTAATAAGCTACCAAGGTACCAGTCAAGATGGGTCCTTATAGCCAATATTTCGAAGACCCGCAATGGTTACTACAGTATGGGAAGGACCCATTCCTCATAGAAAAGAACGTCAAAGAGCACCTTCATAGTTCACTCTAAGAATAAATAGAAGAGTGGCCTATCGGGAACTTCTTAAGATGAGAAGATTGTGATTTTCCTAGAATACGTATGTGATCTAGGTATGTAGCATCGTTTAAGTTTCAAGACAGAGTACGTAACCGGATTCCCCAGCCTTTTGAAACGACAACGAAGTTATATTAACCTAACCATATTGATAAACCATGCCACCCACGCGAGAAGTCGATCCATCTGACCATCTGGTTAGGTGGATAAGTTACAGGTTAGAGCGCTACCGCCCCTGACGCCAATCCCCTTTCGTTCATGGTTCACGATGAGAAGAGGACCAATCCTCCAGGGTTCATATTAATCAACTATTAGAGTGGACCGCCTATTACCTAGTTAATTCACAAAAGGGATGTTTACAGTTCATCGCTTCTTGCAAATCATCGCGAGTTTCGGTGTAGTATGTATTCAGGTAGCTGGGCCGTTGCATTCTTCACCAAGCCTCGAAGGCTCGGAATGATTCCTCCATTTCCAAATGAATAATCTTAGCAGGAGCTGGGGGCAGGAATAGCTTATTCAGGTGACCAACCAATCATATTACATTCTTTCGAGGTTACAGTCTACGCCGTTGCGACTAGATGACGCTATTCAATACCTATCGATTTTCCTCGTGGTCAATCGGGGTCCAGGCCAAGAGGAGATTTTGGCTTAGTTGTTCACGGAAGATATTACCTCCACGATTGACCGGGAGCTCCAACTGACCTGAAGGCCCCGAAGTTGTGGAGGCTTGAATATTTTCACCCGTACTGTAAGCCGTAAACCTGAGCCAGTTAGGTGCAATCGGAAATCGGAGAATTGCCGAGCTGCCTTCCTACTAGGTAAGCATGCATCTGAACATTATGCGCACATCTAGTATAGTTCTCGGTTTCAATAAGTCGGTTTCGAGATCTCCTAGGTTTGAGATAGATCATGCTTTGAACGCATGAATGCAGAATCCTTCTGGAAGCCCCCGATATGTAACCGAATCAATCGGCGCTATTTGGCTTTAGAGTGACATGCCCGCATAAGCTGAACTGCCATAAGCTTGGGAGCTGTCAGGGCGCTCGGATCCCGCTGATGGACACACACACCTTAATATGTCATCTTGCAGAAAATAGTAGGCAAGTTAAAGAAACACCTCACTAAATACCATCCCGTCTTCCGACAAGTGGCGCCCCGAACAAAAGAAGAAAAACCCATTACTAGCTTTTTAACTAGGTAGACATCTTTGGGTGAGAGGGGCTATACTGCATTGTAAGTATGGCATAGAGGGCATAGAGTATCACATCCCTTCCGTTTGGTGACTCGTGATTCGCGAGTCAGGTCTCGGTGGAATTTACAGACGTACATAACCGGGAAGCAGGCTTTTCCCAGCCACCAACAGTAGCGGCATTGGAGAACGGGTGAGCTGCAGATCATCCACCGCCCTGCTTCGCATCACTAGCTCAATCAAGCTTCCGCAAAAAGTAAACGCGCCAGCTGGCAGGTTGGGCTGCCTTTGTTATTATTAGCATGCTTTTTTTTTTTGTGAGACTTGAGGCTCACATGAATCTGATCTCGTAGCCGACGCATACAACATACAACCGCATATGCCTAAATTGCTTACTTTGTCAGCTACATCTTATCGCCCTGCGCCGTTTTTGCTCACCGCGGTGTATAATTGACATCATGGCCATTCCTCTAACACGATTGGGAGATAGAGGTATGTCTTGCATAACTACCACATACATCTACATCTACATCTACTACCGTTTCATAGCATTATGTAGTCCCTCCTGTCCCTCATCCTTTATCCCCTGTCCACGATGTAACACCCCAAATATCTTAGATCCATAGGCTCACATACAATTGGCGAACCGCCACTACAGCCTTCAATCATAGCCCCAGCAGCGATGCCGAGGCTGAGTATGACCGGCTCCGGGACCTAGCACGGGCGGAAGCCGCCAAACGGAACAGTTGTTTCGACCGGGTATATATTCTTATTCATTTACGTTTTGCTTAATTATCCACCTAGTCTATCTTGACATCTCCCTAAATGGATAGTTACATTAGATCTTGATTATCATATGAACAAAGTCTTACATAGCATAACATGTAGGCGCACCAAGCTTATGAGCGGGGCGACGGCGCCGAGGCTAAGGAGCTGAGCAACGAAGGCAAACGGCATGCAGCTAAGATGGACGAGTACAACAAGCAAGCAAGCGACTACATCTTCCGAGAGAACAATGCCACCGACCGCGTAGCCGACGACACTATTGACCTACACGGCCAATTCGTTGAAGAGGCTGAGGATATCCTCGAGCGACGTATCCGCTACGCACAGCAGCACGGGCAGACACACCTCCACGTGTATGCGAAACCCTTAGCGCCTATGATTTCAATAAATGCTAACTTGAACTCAGCATCGTGGGTAAGGGAAACCACAGCGCTAACCATGTTCAGAAACTGAAGCCACGCGTCGAGCAAGTATGCCGCGAGTTAGGGCTGAAGTACGCCACGGAGGAAAACACAGGCCGCATCTATGGTACGTATTATCTTTCCCTGTTTCCATGGCAATAGGTGCAATGCTTACACATCTTCCAGTCAACCTCCAGGGTGGTGAGGCTGTGATGCCGCCGCCACCTACCCATCACGGCGGACACGACTACCCCGGCAGCAGCAGCAGGCCGGACCACGGAGGGCAACAGCATGCGCAACACGGACATCACGGAGGGCAGTCGCAGCATCACCAACAGCAACAGCAGGAGCAACCCGACGAGATCGACCGTCTGGTATCGAAAATTTTCCGCAAGCTTGGAGATTGCTGTATCGTCATGTGAGGATATTGAATTCAATGGCCCGGCTTCTGTCGCCCTGTACCTGAAATGGTTTACTAGAATGGTGCTTTGAATATGAATATGCCCCAGAAAAGTTCGGATGACGACTTGACGAGACGAAATGAAACGAGATGCTTCTAGGCTAACGAAAGGGGAAACGGGATCATGGTGTTCAGAAGGCTTTGAGATAGGCTTCTCACTCTTAAATGTTCTTCAAGTAATGCTAGATTAACATGATTAACATAATATCGGTCACGAATAATTCAAATAAGCTTTCAGCTCAACATGACTAGTAAGAATATTAGCTGAACGGACAAAGGAGAACTTACCTCGATTTATTATATCATTTGTCTAACTTGCTCTATAATACCTATTCTCTTCACTACAACGTTGTCATAATTCAAATATGACAATATGAGAAAAAACTGTTTCTTCATAGGTATAAACTAATAAAAATGTAGGAATTTAAACCCCTTTAGGAAGTATATTTCAAATTCTTTTAAACATCCACCATGTTTTCCAACATGGATAGAGCTGTTAGAGCAGAGTCATTCTTTGAAACCCGAATCATCTTCAGGCTAACTAAAGCCTCTGCCAAACCTGAGAAAGCCATTAATAGCATTTATAGTTACCGTGACTGTGGATGACTGAAACTATACTAAGCCCGCTATACCTAATTTGTAAATAAATAGGTTCAAAATAATCCATACGGCCGCCTAGTAGAGGAATACCGCATTAGCTTATATAGTTAGGTGGGATTAGAGCTGCAGAATATAAGACTGTTTCCTGCCGTGATGAGTCTGTGATTGGGCACGTAATAGAGGTATGCACTGCGGCGAGTCCGGGCGCCTGGCAAGGCTGGAAGCTTGCTTCTTCCGATCTGCGATATTTCAATAAATACAGTTTTTTGGTTACTGTGGATGAGGCACGCACACATAGTAGTGGCTCTCTCCAGTTTCCCGTTACCAGTCCGTCGGTCATCTCCTATGCTAATAAAAGCCGCGTCCGCCCGTGGATGAAGACCTGGTTGTCTTGTTTATTGGATAACTGGGTAACTGGAGCAAGACTGACAAGATAAACCAGTAAGATGCCAAGTATTTTCCAAGGCAATTTTATCTCTGCATCTGCGATTCTTAACTATTTGATGCTGACATGAGCTTAATATGCGTGTAAGCAGCGAGCGAGAGAGAAACCAGTATCAATCCCGAGGTCACATCCCTTATCCACCGTATGTACCTTGTTACCTTGGCTGCTTGGTTCTGGATGGGACGAGGAATTGTGGCGGCGTGGAAATTGCATCAGAACCTTAGCCAGATACGAACCAAGAAAGGGTTTTTGACGATTGTTGAAATTCTCCTTCTCACGTGGCGACGGGATACTCTTTTCTTTACTTTACATACTCGGATAGCCGGATGATGAATTATGATGATCGTATAGTAGTTATTCTATGAAGTCTTCCAAATTGTTTGGACTGGATCAATGTTTCATGTATTAGTTGAATTTATGTTTTATGTAGAGGAGTATATTAGTTACCTAGCTGCCTAGTAGCATACTACATAGTAGGTAATACTAGGCAGTGTATGTAGGTAAGTATACTTACATGGATGAATGTATCCAAGAGGTACATCGCACAGTAATTACGCTGAGCATTTTACACTGGATTAATCCATTCTGCACTTTAATGGATTAGTGGATTGCTGGGATTGCTGGGTTCTTGACATCGCTGCTAAGGTCAATGGGAGGTGCATGTTACTCTATTTCATCTAACTAGTCAGACTAGTCGAGAAATGGAATAGTGTCAGTATCGTTCCTCGCATAATCTGTGATACGTCTAACCGTCTTAAGTCAAAGTATCCATAATTCTTTACCCAGCCCCGGCTTTGTCTCTACCACCCCCGTTTCCCAATTGATCCTCACCCCCCTTCTTTCCCCCCTTCTCAAACTTATTTTATTCCTACAGAGCAGGGGCGTCCGGCAACAAAAACCAAAGCTGTACTTGCAAAGGCAAAGCGTAAAGTTGCTCCACTTGGTCATCCATTTCTCATCCATTCTCGCCCCGTCACAATCTCTCGCGGCCACCCTTTTTTTCCTTCTTCCTTTCTGCTGTCAGCTTTTCTCAATCAAGTTCGCCGTTCCTTTACTTCGGCGAATTTAACACCATCTCTTTACTATCGTGAGTTTACTTGTCAGTTCAATTGACCGTCATTGGTGAGTAGTTTTTCTCTTTCTTTGCGATCTTCATTCAATCTTATCCGTCGCGAAAATAAAGAAAACAACCTCTGCCGCCAAATTCGGCGCAAGTACGTGACCTACTAGTGGCTTCCCTGTTTGGTTTTATAAACGCCATAGCGCCTCAACGACTACCGTTCGGCATCGCTCAGCAAAATCGTATCCTTCTTCGATCCGATCAAGCGATGCCAGTGTTCCCAGGGAGATAATGTTTTCATAGTTATCGTCGTGTAACGAGCTCGGTGTTTTCCTCGGTGCATGAGAGGGTTAAGGCCAATGCTAACTTGAATCCCTTGCGTCGATAGAGTAACGACTCAGTCTCTAGGACACTTTGCGATCTTCGTCGGGTTTTCTATCGCCACTATATTAGTTTTAATTTGTACCAGTCCTTTCCGACAAAATGGGTTGCGGAATGAGCACGGAGGAGAAGGAGGGCAAGGCCCGCAACGAGGAGATCGAGAACCAGCTCAAAAGGGACAAGATGATGCAGCGGAACGAGATCAAGATGCTTCTTCTGGGTTAGTATTGACAACATTCCGCGCGTCACGAGCGACGGGATACTAATAATCGTAGGTGCTGGTGAATCCGGAAAGTCGACCATCTTAAAACAGATGAAGATCATCAACGAAGGCGGCTACTCACGCGACGAGCGAGAGTCATTCAAAGAAATTATCTTTAGCAACACCGTCCAATCTATGCGCGTCATTCTCGAGGCCATGGAATCTCTCGAGCTCCCATTAGAGGATCAAAGAATGGAATACCACGTTCAGACAATCTTCATGCAACCGGCTCAGATCGAAGGCGACGTATTACCTCCAGAGGTTGGCAACGCGATCGAGGCTCTGTGGAAGGACCGTGGTGTTCAAGAGTGTTTCAAGCGATCGCGCGAATACCAATTAAACGATTCGGCTAGATAGTACGTGCATGGCTCTTTTATTCTATGCCCTCGACCAGTCCACTGACTTTAATGCCTACAGCTACTTCGACAATATCGCTCGTATTGCCGCGCCGGATTACATGCCCAACGATCAGGATGTCCTCCGATCTCGTGTCAAGACTACCGGTATCACCGAAACGACCTTCATCATTGGCGATTTGACATACAGAATGTTCGATGTCGGTGGTCAGCGATCCGAGAGAAAGAAGTGGATTCACTGCTTCGAAAACGTGACGACTATCCTATTCTTGGTCGCCATTTCGGAGTATGACCAGTTACTCTTCGAAGACGAGACAGTCAACCGTATGCAAGAGGCATTAACCCTATTCGACTCCATCTGCAATTCGCGATGGTTCATCAAGACTTCAATCATCTTGTTCTTGAACAAGATTGACAGATTCAAGGAGAAGCTCCCTGTTAGCCCGATGAAGAACTATTTCCCTGACTACGAGGGTGGTGACGACTACGCGGCGGCTTGCGATTACATCCTCAACCGATTCGTTAGCTTGAACCAGCATGAGACCAAGCAGATCTACACGCATTTCACTTGTGCGACGGATACGACGCAAATCCGATTCGTCATGGCTGCGGTTAACGGTATGTTGTATCTGGTGTCATTAATCATCTTCGATGTTGTTGCTAACTATTTTTCAAGATATCATTATCCAAGACAACCTCCGTCTCTGCGGTCTCATTTGATTGTATTAAAAGGGGCAACTGATCATAGAGATGGAACCCGCGATAGAACAGCAGCTTACCACAATACCCAATCGCACATTCGATGGCTGCCAGTAATGCCATAGATCTGGCTCACGACTTGACCTGTACTCACCACGAACTTGGCCGACGATCTCCTTCCATGTGTTTGCTTTGCGCCTGAATTATCTCAGATACTCCTTGATTGCGTTTCTCTAGTGCCGCCTGCGGCTTGACCCGAGGTTTCAGGACACCGTTTACCACAGGATCTGGGAGTCGTGGGGTAGTAGGGAGTACATTTGCATCTAAAGTCATGGCAGATTACATATCTTGTTTAATTATGAATTTGCGGTCACGCCGGTCTCTTTTCTTTCTCGTTTTTATTTTCTTTCTGGCATCAGGCATACGGGGTGCCTGTGTACGGCCGATATCCGGTCAGGTGTTGTAACTTAAAACGGTATTTCGAGACCGTTCTGTAAAGGGGGAGGATGACTGATGAAGCTATACCATGGAGGAAAAAGGGTCTGGAGAAACAGATCCTCAACAAAATGGTTGGATCTGTGTAAAGATCAATAAAACCAACCAGTATTTTAATATGTATACCCTTGCGAAAGTGTTTTGCAGTCAGCGAATGGATTTTTATCGAGTTCACTGGACGATCCGTACTTGATTGTGTATTACAATGTTGTTTTGTATGTATGATCTCCTCGCTCCCAATACGATAGAGACGTTCAAGTAGAGCTACTTGGTTTGCATAGGTAGTACTTACCTACTTATTAGGTCGACAACATGGCATGCATTTACCAGTATCGAAGTCTTCAATTCTATACATTAATTTGTTCAGTTCTTGATCACCTAATTGCTTTAAATGTTATTGGTAAATAAATAGGAGTGTGAGGTATCATCTCAAGTTCAATGTTAATTTTATCTTCTAAGGTTATGCTAGGTACCTGCATATACCCGCATATGTAGTAGGTACCTAGCATGTAAATTAGAGTTGCTGAGTAACCTGGTCACGAACTGCCCAATACCAAGTATCGAAGTACTATCTAAATTTTAGCACTGTCACCCACCCGCACATGCATACAGTGTGCAAGTCAGGTGAGGGGTCGAGGGAATAATAGTTTTTCCCCACACGAATGCATTTAATCTTTTCATTTTTTGACCCGACGCAGCTGCTGACAGCTGAACGTTTATCACTTTCTTCCGCACATCATTTTTTCAATTACCAACTGCCAGCCAGCAGACAACTTTTTCCGTCAATTCGTCATCACCTGGCTCATCATGAAAGGCGTTATTCAATCAGCCCGGGGCGGTCGCCCCAGCAAAGTCACCAAATCGACTGGTCCGACTGGCACGCCTCGCGGTCGGCCTGGTCGCCGAGTCGGTGCACCTGATGCGCATGACCTTTCTAGTTCGGATCTAGCCGAGCTTGAGCAAGATGCTTCTGCTGATGAGGACCATCAGGATCCTCATACCTTTGATCATAATGCCGCCGCCATTGCTGCCGCCGCTCAGCATCATCATCAACAGCAGCAACAACAGCAGCTCGACTTGACTGCTGCTAGTATCCTAGCTAGCAGTGTCCACGGGGCTAATGATCAGCACCCGGATTTCGGTGGTACTCACATGGATGACGGCGGCCATACTCCTACGGTTGAAGAACTTGCGCGTCAATCGGGATATACTGATTTTGTTGTTGAGAGCGCATTGGCGAAGCGCCTGGCTGGAGAACCCGGTCTGCGTCTCGCTCAGCAGCGACGTCCTGAACAACGCCTGAATTTGTCTCGACGTAGTAACGTAGAGGCACTATTCGCACACATTGCTGGCCAGGAAGTTCCCAATTGCAAGAACTGCAAAAAGGGCCACGGCCCGTGGACTGTTTGTGTCGTCATTGAGGGGCAGATGTGCCAAAGTTGCTCCAATTGCTGGTTTAATGCGTCAGGCTCGCGATGTTCACTTCATGGTACGTCATTCCTATTTCACCAGTTAAATGCTACTAGTATACTGATCAGCTGTTTAGAGAGTCGTCCCCAGGGCCCACAAGGTGTCCAGATGCTTGGTAACGACAACCTAGCGTTCCCCGTGCCCACTGCACCTCCGGCTGCAATGGCCCCGTTCAACTTTGCAGCGCCGGCGTCTGCCGACCCGGTTGTGCGCTACAATGTAGAGCAAGCAATGGCACTGGTTCGAGGTGCCGACAAGAAGACACGTGCAATGCTGATGATAGAATCTCATGCTCGACAATTAGCATTCCAAATCGTCCAGTACGAAGAGGCTATTGAAGAAGAGGCAGCGCAAGCGCAGGCAAATGCGCAAGACGGTCATCAATCGGTAGTTAATGAGCAAAATGTCCCCTAGGCAGGACAATCTCAGCCGGTTATGAATCAGCAAAACAACACAAGGCAACAAGCCCAACCGGCGTTCAATCAACAGCCGGTACCTTAGTCTGGACCGCCGTTTCTCGGTGAAAACCCATATATTGGATCGCCATTTGGGCAAAACTTAAGCACTGAACCGAACACTATGCCCGGACCTTTTGGATCTAGTACTCTAGCTGGATTCAATGCCAATTTCGAACCGAACGCTGGGCTTAGAGGTGTCAACATCGACTTCAATGTTCCAGTAGATGTTGATGCACTCTTCACAAACTTGAATCCTCCACAACAGTGTTCTCGCCGAGATACGCATTCTCAGCTAAACGAACACGAACCAAGTTACTGGAGGGGATCAGGGTGAACCTTTTCCTTTTTCATCGCTACGACACGATGCCGTCGAGGCCTTTTCCTTTGGCCACTTCTACCGACACTTGATTCATGGGACATGTCGGCAAGGTCGTTGGTTGCATCTGGCGTGGAATATTGGAGTGGGTTGATGATTTTTCTTTTGCATGCTTCGGTTATTCATGAAGCACAAGGAGTTTGGGGGCTATATTGCGTCTTTCTGGGAGGTTTTTATATGATGGGTTTGGCGGTCACCACTTGTTATAGCTTCTGTAGTTGCGTGAGCAATCTGCATGCAATACATGATTTTTCTGACCTGAATATCTACGTGCTCAGTGATTTGATGTTTTTAAGTTGATACCTATACGTTGCTTTAACTAGGTGTGAACGCGGGTCCAGTTACTTATTATCGTGTGGCAGGTCTCTATTTGAGTCGCGTTGTTCTCGTTTGACGACTAAGACTGGCCATATTTACCTGTCTTTACGACTAGAAAGGTTCTAGGAACAATGGTATCGTACTGGGGACTGAACTATAAGTCTTTTACATCATATAAGTAGGGTATCATTATTATATTATATTCATTATTCTCGGTACCTAGGTTCTTGATAAAGCTTGGTCTAGACATGTGAGTCTCAAACAATCCATACAGTGAGAAGGCCCCCGAATTTCATCTTACAAGTCTAGTTCTTGACATCCTGTATGTGCTTAGTCCGATAAGTGGCGGGATGACCGTGCTCCTTAGCATACTTCCTGATCTTGGAGTATATATCAGGCAGCACGAATATCCATATAATCGGCAACAAACAGCACATAAGCGTGTCGACAAGCCAACTGTTCCGCGGCGACCCGCCCAGCGATCCCCAGCGCATCAGGTGTCCTAGGAACGCACTGGTGATGAAGTAATCCCCTTGCTCCAACTTGCGTATAGCACCGGCGGCTACGTCATCGGGAGTCTGCACGGGGTCCCCTTCCTCGATCTTCTTCGTCACCTCCGGCTTCGTCATGTTCTCCCGCTCGAACCCCGGACTGCCGATCGAGGCTGGGTACACGACGTGTAGCTGCACCTTCTGCGGGTACATCTCCAGCTCTTGCACCAACGTGTCGGCTAGCCCGCGCAACGCGCTCTTCGCCGGCGTGTACGGCCCGTACCCGAGGACCGGGAAGAACGCTAGGACCGAAGATGTCAAGATCAGGTGTTTCGGCTCCGGCACGACAGGGGCGTCCGGGGCACACCATAATCGCAGAATCGCGTGCGCCATCTCGGCGGATCCCCAGAAGTTAATATCCATCTGCGACCGCGTGTGCGAGAGCGGGACCTCGAGCCAGAAGTCCGGCGTGCTGGTCCCCGCTACGCACCACACGATGTCGAGGGGTTGGCCGTTATTCCAGGACACGGCTTCGGCGAGCAAAGGCGCGGCGTAGTCGGGCTGCGAGACGTCGGCGGTTAGGTAGGTGAAACGCTGGGAGGAGGGGTCGCGCGCGGCGGCTTTGACGTCTGCGAGGGCGGCTTCGAGTTTGGGGGCGCTGCGCGAGACGAGGATTATGTTGGCGCCTTTGGCGGCGAGTTGCAGGGCGGCGCTGCGGCCCATGCCTTCCGAGGCGCCGGTGATGAGGATGGTCTGGGGGAAGGGGGTGTTAGTTATGATCGGAATCAATTGGGGGACTGCTTCGTGACGTACCTTGCCCTCTACGGGCATCTGGTTCTTGCTTGAGAAGGCACCCATTGTGACGGTGGTTATTAGCACGATTAGGATGGCAATTGCGATGTTAGTCCACGGAGAGGAGAGGATGAAGTCCATTGATTGATTTTGGAATTTGGGAGAGGTTAGGTGACCATCTCGACTTTTATTGAGGACAGGATGTAAGCTGTTGGTGCTCCGTGCCGCAATTAATATGGAAGGCAAGGGATGAGCTGGTAAATGAAGAGTGAAGCTATCACAAGCTTTTTGTCGATTTAACTTCAGGGGTCTTTTAAGGAACCGGGACCGTTAGTGCGCTAAAGCTGTAGAGCTGTGCCGCTGAATTAGCTGTTTGATATGCCAATTAGGTAATGTGGTTGGCCCTAAAGTCAGAGGGTCCACTGAACTATTGTAGCTGTTGCCCGGCACCTGCCCAGGTGTTTAGGTTAGAGTAGTAGTGGGGACTGTGCGCTAAGGCGATAACGATAAGAAATTAAGCCGCTAACTGACGTGGGGAGGGAAAAAAAGTTCTAATTTGCAGGCTTTAGAATTCAAATTCTCAATCCACATTTGCGACTACAATTATCAATTCATACTCATATCCTAAAAATGGGAAAGAAGAGAAAGGCCTCCAGCGGCCCTTCGCAACCAAAGGGACCTCGCGAATACGACCCGGCTGATGCTAGACTCGGTCCCATCAATAGTTACGAAGATGTAGCCGACTCCGAAGACGAATATTTCTTAAGTAAGGACCAGATTCTTTTTGATGATGGTCCGAAGTCCAAAAAACAGAGACGGATAGAAGAGGAAGAAGAATTCTTGGAGAACTCCGACGAAGAAGCGCTTGCTTACGACGACGAAAACTCTGATGATGATGAAGATGAAGGCGACAATCAGGATGACTACGCCCGCAAGCCCGCGAAATCCGCTAAGGGACGTCATGATGGCGGTTCTGAATCTGGACAGGAGGAGGGAGAAGAAGGTGACTCTAACTGGTGGGGTTCTTCAAGAAAAGAATATTATAATGCCGATAACCTTGAGACGGAAGCCGACGCCTTGGAGGAAGAGCAAGAAGCCCGACGACTACAAAAGAAGAAGCTGGCCAAGATGTCCGAAAGCGACTTCATCTTTGACGAAGCTGAGTGGCTTGCTCCTGAGACCAACGATGCAGACGAGAATGCGGTTGTCACCGAAGTTTTGAAGGACGTCGAGATTCCGGCTGATATGGGCGCCGAGGAAAGATATCGCCTCTTACGGACAAGGTACCCCGAGTTTGATTACCTAGCGGATGAACTCCAGCAACTCCAGCCTCTACTCGTGGATGTCCAAAAACAGGCAGAAGGTCAACCTTCGAAGTCATTGGCTGTAGTCAAGTACCGAGTCCTAGGCTGCTATGTTGCTACGCTTGCCATGTATTTCGCTACCTTAACATCGCCAGCTAGAGATGCTGCCAACGGGGACTCAAAATCACTCGATCCAGCAGAGCTGCGGGACCACGAGGTTATGGGAACATTACTTGAGTGCCGAGATGCGTGGAAGAAAGTGGAGCATCTTAAGATTTCTGATCAATCACGAGCAACAGTTACCATGTTATCCCCGCCAGAGGAGGAACATTTGGCGGTTGACGAAGATGTAGAAATGGAAACAGAATTCCCGAAGAAATCGAGCAAAGAATCTGCAAAGAAGGCCAAGGCTAAGGCTAAGGCGGAACGCAAAGCAAAGGCCATCGAAGAATCCCTTGCCGATCTTGATGCGCTTGTCACCACCAAGAAGAAACCGAAGAAGTCTAAGGCTGAGGTCGCGGCTGGGGATGGCGACTCAGACTTTGGAGAAGAAGAAACCCTCGATGCCAAAGCAGCTGCTGAAAAGGCAGCCCGGAAGAAGAGTCTTAGGTTTTACACTTCACAAATCGTCCAGAAAGCTAATCGCCGAGCGGGCGCAGGCAGAGATGCCGGTGGTGATATGGATATACCTTACAGAGAGCGTCTGAAGGACAGACAAGCTCGCCTTAATATCGAAGCAGAGAAGCGTGGGAAGAAGAGCTCGAACTTGGGCGCTGATCTTGGGGATGATAGCGACGAAGAGGACGGACGAGTTGCTAATGCCGTGAGAGACGACGAAGATGAATACTACGACATGATCGCTGCCAGATCCAATAATAAGAAGGAAGAAAAGGCATCTAGGTCAGCAGCTCTTGCGGCGGCTACTGCAAGAGACCGGGTTGTTCAAAAGGAGGAAGTTGGCGAGGATGGAAAGCGCAAGATTTCCTACCAGATAGAGAAGAATAAGGGTCTCACGCCCCATCGAAAGAAGGACGTAAGAAATCCAAGAGTAAAGAAGAGGAAGGCATATGCTGAAAAGCAGAAGAAGTTGAAGAGTATGAAGGCAGTGTACAAGGGCGGCGAGGGTCGGGGTGGATATGCAGGAGAGCTGACAGGTATCAAGCCTGGCTTGATCAAGAGTGTCAAGTTAGGTTAGACATCAATATTATTAGTGTCACCTTCTATGCTATTATGTTTGTTCTTGAAGTCTATGGCACGCTTCCAAAAATTCGGGTTGTGCTATGACATGTGACTCTTACAAAATACATCAATCCGTTAGATCGTTAAGCTGGATGAAGCTATAGGCGGCAGGGATCTAGACTACATGGTACCTACCTAGCTAGCTTTGCTCATACTAGGTAGACCAGTGACGTGTATGCGCATGCACATATCGTGTAAGATGTACTGTAGGTTGTAGGCAGGTACGTTTATTAATAGTACCTAGGTACTATGACTCGCTCCTTCCCCCAGTTGATATTTTGTTCATATTCGTCGCGTACCTGGTTACTAGGTACCTACAGGTACTAGGTACTCTACTCTTTCTACATTCAATATTCTACTTATACATTTCTTTTTCATTCCTTCACCTTTCTCTATTTCACTTACTGAACAAACTTGGAACCTACATTGATCAACTTCCTTTTCACTTAGTACATTATCAATCTTCCACGACAAAACATGTCGCGTCGTATTAAGCCCCTTCCTGATACTGCCACCGTCGGCTCCTTGTCAGACGATGTCGCTCTACCCGCTGACGCTGAAGATACCATCTCGTCTCTCTCATGGTCGCATGCTAGCAGCCATCTAGCCGCTGCGTCCTGGGACGGAAAGGTGCGCATCTACAATGTCAACACTACTGGAGTCGCACGAGGAGTCGCGATCCTCAACGCAGATGGCCCCGTCTTCGACTGCGATTGGGCCGAGGTAAGTCCGTGAATTCATCTAATCGTACAGCTAAAAAACATTTTTGGGAGAAAAAAGGCCAATTTGGGATTTTAAATAGGTAAGTGGAAAGATGTGATTAGTGGTAAGAGTTGGATGAGAAGGGCTGAAGGAGGAATAGGATGGATCTATGGTCGTCGCTGGAGGCGCAAACAAGCAAGTTCATCTTTTGGATGCAAACACTGGTCAGCAAGCTACCCACGGCACTCATGATGCGCCGATTCGCAATGCACGCTTCGTCGAGGTCCTCGGATCTAGCGCGCCCATTATCGCGACTGGATCTTGGGATAAGAAAGTCAAGTATTGGGATATCCGACAGCAGAACGCCCTCGGTACTATCGAATGCAAAGACCGGGTCTTTTCTATGGATTCCAAAAGCGATCTTCTAGTCGTTGCGACGGCTGAACGCCACATCCATCTCATCGACCTTAAGAATCCGACAACTATTCTCAAAACCATAGAGTCACCACTTAAGTATCAGACAAAGGATGTCGCCGCATTCACCAATGGAAAGGGTTGGGCTGCTGCGTGTATCGAGAGCCGTTGCAGTATCAACACCTTGAAAGATGTAGATGACAAGTATTATCCCCCTTTCATATTCATGTCTTCCCCCCTTACCTTGTTCATGAGATATGTCCTTTCATTAAGCAAAAAGAAAATTTCTAACATCTGAGTTTCCCTTTCTGTCGTATAGGAAGTACAACTTCACGTTCCGATGCCACCGGGAGCAAGAGTCTGGCAGTAACGTTAGCAAGATCTTTGCCGTCAACGCAATCGCCTTTCATCCGACCAGTAAGTCCGTGTTCTCAACCGCGGGATCGGATGGTACCTACCAATTCTGGGACTACATAGCCCATACCAAACTCAGGAAATATCCGAAGGTGGGCGAAGCCATCACCAGCGCGGCCTTCAACCGCGACGGTAGCTTCTACGCCTACGCCGTCGGCTACGATTGGAGCCGTGGCTGTGCTGCCAATACCCAGGATATCGAGACTAAGATCATGCTGCATCCTATTTGCGATGATGATGTCAAGAAGAAGTAGGGTATACGGGATTCGGGAATGATGGTTTGAGGCGTATATCTGGGTATACGGAGGATACGGGGTTTATGGTGGGGAAGGTCCGGTAGCACAACCGGCCATCTCGCATCAACGGAGGATTTCTTTTGTTAGGGGCTTGGTGTTTGTATTACTGGGGAGGATTAACCCGTTGGGGTTTTCATATGGACAATGGGGGGTTTTCGTTTCGTTGGTAATGGTCGTGAGGAATTATGGCAAGCAACTCGCTTTGCGCCACTGAAATGGGTAAATGCAAAAGGGATTTCGCATGATTGATGGGCTTGATTGATTGATTGATTGATTGATCGATTATACCTTTAATGACGGTATGACTTAGGAGTGCTTGGGTTACGATGATGTTTTTTTGTAGACTTTTTTCGGCTTGAATAGAGGTTTACTTTTAGGACTTACTCCTATGCTTATGACTCTTCTTTCATATGTCACATACCTATGTGAACATTATGTCATAGAATTCACTCAGTCCGAAGCGTAATTAGTTACTTCATAAAACAAGGACTAGCTCCGCAGGATCTCCAATATTTTGCATCTCTCGAATCCGTCTATGATGCCTGTTTCTTCCATTCATGGCTTCTAAACGCAATATGAATTTTTGCGGAATGTCTGCAATGGATGTCATGGTAAGTTCTGGAGGAGTAGCTTGTTCCGACTTTCGAACCTGAACGTAAACCTTTCCCTTGAATTTGTTAAAGAAATATATCCGCTTATCTTCCAAGCTATGCGGTGTTGGTTCTGGTTCTGGTGCTGGGAATACAACGATGGAAGTCTGCATAAGCAACACTCTGTTTTTCCATCTGTTATTTGTCCCCGAACACATAATTTTCTGGGTCTCCAGGCATCGACTTGACATGTAAGCGAATGTAGCACAGTCTTCAGAGTCTGCTAGTACACTAGCCCAAGCGTGGTCATTTTGGCAAGGGATTTTGAAGCAATGGAAGATATTTTGTTCCCAGAAGCATGCGACGACTAACTCTCCTTGTTGAATACCCGTCGGCTTAAGGGCGTATAAGATCATCCTTACCATTCTTGTGATGGTTTCTTCGGTTTTCGCTTCTGGCTTAAAATGAAAATCGAGTAGACGTATAAATTTGATGAAATTTGGGCTTCGAAGCGCTTCAATAATACCAATATTTTTCAAAGCTTTCCAGACCTCATGGTCCGCTTTGGTAGTAAGATAAACAGTGAGGAAGATGTCAAGTAAATCTGCGATCACTTCGCGGAGCGGGACTCTTCGAGCGATACCCGTGCAATAGCTTATCTGTAAACCCCAGGGTTCCTCGAGGAAGAAGACCAACCTTTCATCATCCTGTTGTAGTCGACACTGCTTCAATGTTTGGCCCGGTATTCTGGACCATGTATGGTTTACTTTAAATATTGCGTAATTGCCGGCTTGGAGACCTACTTGCCATTCGGCATCTTCCCAGTAGGGTCTGTGTGTCCCTAGCTGCTCGAGATAGTGAACACTTCTTGTCCGACACCTCTCCAGTTCAACTCCACAGCCCTCATTCCATGTAACTAACGAACCAATCACTAGTTGAGTGTCTGGAAACATGCGTATAGATTCAGGTAGTTTGCTAGGCGGGGACTGGCTCCAGTGGAAAATGCGCTCCTCTGTATCAGAACACCAAATCATACCTGAACCGATCTGGATTGCCGATATATCATTTGGTCTGTCTCTACGAACGACAAATTTTCCAGGCCCCCAAGTGTCGAGAAGATCGCTAAGACTTGTGCTTACTAAGAATTTTTGTTCCATATTTTTAGATAGATCCCTAAAGGACCGCGGCCGACCAAATGTCATTGCTTGATCATGAATCATTTCGCCAATGCATGCGAGGCCGACTAGTTCAACGGTGATAGCCTCGCTTCGAGATTGGCGGGTTCCTAGTAGATAAATCTTCTTGATATCTACTTCTAGAAAGAATGGTTGAAATGGTCCGGCGTGAGCCTGCGCGTATGAAACGAAGCCCATACATAATATTTGTGTGGCTAGAGCACATAGGTGGAGGGATGTTTCCGTGTCTACCTCAACGTTTGGGGTTATCGTTGGTGCAATGACGTTGATTATTTCATATGCGTAACTGGTAGCCTCAGGCAGTCTATCGAAAGTCCTCTCACTGCTAGCCTCTTCAATGATTGATAGCATATCAGATGCTAATTGTAGAGAAAGATGCGATAGATGCACTAAATTAAGAGGGTGTAATTCCTTGTCTGGCCGCACTGCGACCGTGAAACGGTTGCAGCATAATCCTAAATCCTGGACCTTGCTCGCGGCTGTACAGAATTTCGATAAGGCCTCGCATATTCGAGCAAGTAAGGGTTGGTGGTATGGACCGGCATTTTCATTAGGTCCAAAAGAGACGAAAGCTACATTGTCAGTTTCAAACTCAACAAATCCAGTCCAAGAATGTTTATCCGGAGACTTTGGACAGATTCCACCTATACCACATAATTCATGCACTAGTCGTGCTACATCTTCAGCTTTTGGTGGTTCTGAGTTCTGCTTCCATAATGGAAATTCCGCTCCTAACGAGTTACGCGGGAAAAGATGTGCACAATTTGGGAGATGGAAGTTCCACCGAATCTGGGTCCGACTGTACTGGGTCGGCTCGAAAAAGATCCAAGGTGAGTCGTTGTATTGCTTAAATATTAGATCAGCCATTTCGTTTGAACTATAACCGCACTCTTTCAACCCTTTGAGCCAGGAATATTCACCAATTGCAGCTTGATCGAATTGGGTCGCAATTAATTCACGAAGGGCTTCCAGATTGCTTTTTTCAAAGGTGACCCTGAAAGTACTTGTTGGGTCGGACGACGGAAGCCGATCCTTGATGGGGCTGAAATGATGCTCATCTTCTGCCGCTATCTAGTTGTTAATCGAGAAACTACTAATTTATCATGGAAAAATTTAGAGTTATCTACCTAGGAAAATCAAATCGCTTACCATCATAAAGGACTTTGCTAAGTTTGCTCTCGGCCTCCACTTTGTTCGGCTCAAGAATGACAAGAAGATCCTTGGCGTAAGCAAGCGCCGTAATAGCTGCGTAGTGACTCCAAATCTGGCTATTGTGCGTATCACAGTAGTTGCATATGCCGCGAATTACGAGGCAGGGGAAATCAATCATGAATCTTGAAGCCCCCGTCTCAAAGCATAAGATATTCTTCTCAGCTGCCAGTTGATCTCGAATCTCAGCATCCCGAATTGGGCTATCGCCTGACGCGATAAGCCCATAATGTATGGTAGGCGTACCGGCATTTTTGGATCGTGGACTTCTCGGGACTAGCCTGGACTCGTCATCGCCACATGCCGTTTCACATCTTTCATAAGGGTCCCCGGCATGAGCAAATGAGGATATATAAAGCCTGTCGGCGCTAGGGTCCGGAGGGGTTATTACTCTTTCAGATGAAAGTTGAAACTGAATGTTTCTCCCGATAAGACTTTGAAGTCGCTGGTCTTCACTTTTATACTTGGTTTGAAGCTCGTGAATCGCTTCTTGTATCAACGTCGGTGGAGGCGGCAGAAACTCTCGGATGGTAAATGTGTTGTCGAGGATGGTTCTTTCATAGTCAAATTGAATCACGCTGCTAGTATTGCCATCAGAAAAGCCGACTAATACGTCGCCTAGGCGAATATCATGTTCCTGGTTCGGTACGCCACCACCGATGCCCACTAAGAAACAGACCCTCACGTTTGTGAAAATTTTCACCAAGTCCTCACCAAGTCTTGTTGCATTATCAATTCCGGGCTGAAAGATTTCTGGCTGAAAGGCAAGAACGGCACTGTGATTCCCAATGCGACCAAAGATAAATCTATTGTTGTAGGTTTCGAAGACTTCGTACTCTTCATCAAAAAAGCGTCGACCAAGAGAGAATTGGTCGTTTTCCACACATATCCAGCCAATTGTGCAATCGTCCCGGGATGACATGGCAATCTAATGGGTGTGTAAGAATGATCAGAGTTGCATGTTGTGGAAGACGATGCGAAGTTCAGGATGGAATTTATCACGACGAAGATGAGGCTGCGGTTGCTTACCAAATATATATCTGATTATGTAAGGCGATGAACATCAATTCCTAAGCTAGTACATAATTGGTAATAGTTGTCGGATATTTATGGGTCTGATTAAGCTTGACTTGAGCGTTAGACCCCTCCAATCCAAACCTAAAGTCTGTAACTTGGATTGTGGAACCTCACCCCGTTAGGTAGATACGCTGTGCTTCCCACTCAGCATCCAAAAGCTGCGTATTGTTCTAACATCGCAAATGATACTATTATGTAGAAAGAGACCACCATGCCCGATTGGCGAAGCGACTATCTCAGCTCCCTGCAGGAAGCAGAGCGGAATAACCCGGTGAATAAGGATCTCGTCCAAGCTTGTCAGCGAACCCCCTCCATCCGATGTTTGTCCCTTGTCAGCATTTCTGACAGACGTGTCCGCAGGCTCCCAGCTCGCAGATCGTGTAGCCGCCCTCGAAGCCGAGAAAGCCGTGTGGAAAGCATCAGGTAAACAGCAGCCATTATCCGAAAAGCCGTCATCGGGCAAAGCAGCCGCCACAACCGAAACAACGAAAAGTTCCGATCCGAGCGTCGCACAGCTGAGGCTGGATCTCGCCGAGGCGCTAAGGTCGAAAGGTCAGATGCAGAGTAGACTCAAGACCGCCGAAGACGAACTGCAAAAGTTGCGGACGAAGACCAAGGTCGATACGAAGCGGATCAGTGACTTAACGATCGAGAGAAATACTATTGCGGCGAAGCTAGGGGACCGCAACGAGGAGCTAGTTGGCAAGAATAAGATGTTGAAGGTAAGGGTCAACGGTATATCGAGCGGACTAACTGTACCGCGGCTAATACGTGATTGTAGGATATCCAGGACGAGAACCTGACTCTCAACATCCAGCTGGACGTCACCGAGCAGAAAGCGGCGAAGCTCACTGCCGAGAATAAGGACCTAGTGAAGAGGTGGATGGAAAGAATGAAACATGAGGCTGATGCGATGAACATGGAGAATGAGGCACCAGGCGGTAAGAGCCGCAGGTGATACTTCAGCATGGTTCAAAGAACATTGACTCGCTATATTGTACCGCTGCACTCTATCTATGAAGCCTAGACCTGTATAGTAAGTGCTTTTCGTCTTTTATTTGGTATCCTTCCAGTAACGCTCATCTATGCAAAATTGGTATCCTAACTCGCTCTTGTCTACCCACTGTCCAATGTCTACGTATACAAAAACAGTGCTAACTCCTCTCCCTAGGCCACGTGGTACTCCTGGTCTCACTTCTTGGTCGAGATGTAGTAGTCGCCTTCGGCAGCCGCCCAACTGACCCAGTTCTCGTGGTATCGAAAGTGTTCGACATCAAGAATACTGTTGGCGACATCGTTGACGGCGGTTTTATTTTCGTGAACGAAGGACTTCAACGATATGATCTTGCAACCCTTCTTCAGGTCCAAGAACATGTTGATAAGGGCGTCATTGAGAGTAGAAGTGAAGGCCTTGTTGTTGACGAGTATTACATCCGCCTCCTTCAGCTTTTCCATAATCTTGGTGCTGGCCCGGAAATCACCTCTTTCGAGATGAACCCTCCCATGCGCTACGCCCCAGAGAAGACATCGGGCTCTGAATTCCTTTTCCTGTGCCTCGGCAAGGTTGCAGGCGTTCTCCATTATCTCGCAGCCATAACTTCTACAACCGATCTCGAGCGCGGCCTGAAGTACAACGTTGCCTACTCCGGACCCGAGATCTATGAAAACTTGGTCGGAAGTCATTTTCGTTTGCTCGACGAGCATCTTGGTTATGAATGGATGCAGGAGCTCGCCGTAGACGTTATCGCTTCCCGCCTCATACTTGGTGAGCATTTCAACCTTAGGCGCGACAGTACGGTCGTACACCTGAGTAAGGATAAATGACACCAGACTAGGCGGGAGATGGTGCAGTTTTTGTATATTCTTTTCTACCGTGCCATTCTCAACCAATTCTAATAGTTTGTCGTTGTAACTTTGCAGTGCTGTTCTGAATACAGGGACATCTCTATATTTCTCGCTTATTGCACGTTCCATCTGTCTTTTGAAGCTACCGTTGTGATCGATGAAAGGTTTTGCTTCGTCATCGGTGAGATATGTCTCGGCTACATGCTCGACAACGGACAAAATGTCTTTGACGGCGTCGATCTTATCTTTTTGCCATACCAACTCATACCTTTCGACTAGTTAGCTGAGGTCATTCTATAGTGCTCCTAGACAACCGATAGCCTTACCTCTCACGTTTGCACCGCGACGGATATTGCAGCTCGATCGCGACCTCTTCCGGCTTGGCGCCCTGAATTATCGGGCATTTTGTAGCGACTGAAGCAATATCCGCCGCGTGGATGATGCGCGAATCCCTAATCTCGGTGCCGAATGCCTTCTTATGGCGTAGCTTCCGGTTTAGATCGGCATTTCTCTCTTCACTGCGTCGCAATCGTTTGCGGAACGGGTCGCTGTCTTCGTCCGAGGACTCGGAGTCATTCCCAAAGGCGGGTGAGTCTCGTGGGGTACTTGTCACGGCCTTGCGCTTCCGTGCAATGGCTCCCCGCTTCTCGTCGGAAGAGGATGGGTAGGGCGACGCGCTCTTTGGCCGCGATAATCGTGGGTTCGGCGAGAGGCGGGGTGACGCGGAATAGTGGCTCGAGGACGCGCGTGGGCCATTCGGGGTCAGACCTTGCCGAGGCTTGGTCGGGACGACAACCTTTTCTATGCGGATGTCCTGCGGCGCCGGTTTGAGTTTGGACTTTTGGTTAAAAATACCCATCGTTTTTTTCTTTCTAACGGTGGCGCGGGACGAGCGCGCGGCAAAGGTGTGGTGGGGATTATGTAAAACCCAAGGGATGGATAAAATGTGTGAGATAAGATGTATAACCTAGAAGTATTTTTTGGGGGGTGAGAGGTAATCTTAGGTATGTAATATGTACTGCATTTAAATATTCTGCGAAAAGAGTGACAAATGAGGCTCTAACGCAATGCATAAAAATGAACGGGCAAAAGAGTGCGACGCAATACTTGAAGAAGGGTGTGACGAGGCGAAGGAAAGAAAAAAAGATGACTGGGTTGATTGATTGATTTGATCGAATTATTCTAGGCAGGTGAGGCCTGGAGGACCAAAGGAACATCCATGGATGGGAAGGTACAATGTACGCGCTATACCGTACGAATTAAAGAAAGAATGAGGCGGTTTGTCTCGCGACCCACTCTTTCCTACCGACCTGAACATGCTGAAGTGGGACGCTAGGCGGCCTACTAAAAAGCTTGGCAATCCGGCTGCCTGCCTTGCATCGGACAATTATCCGTTTGTCCTCGGTTTATCGTATACCCGCATAATAGCATGCATCGTAAGATGCTTACTAATGACATGGCACGTGCCACATTTAACGCTATCTACCTATCTCATTTGACATGATTAACATCCTTTCATTCTTTTTCTTTCATCTAAACTTTACTACTGAACTACCAAAGTGTATTCTGTATGGGCTACGTACGCTCGAGAACTATTGTTTCAAGAGTGCGTTTCACCCGTCTGTCGTTACTCGACTTTGATTGCTTCCGTTAGATGAAATGATGGGTGGTAGGTAGAGACCCCGTTTCCAAAAGTTTCGTGCGGTTACGTCGCGTCTACTATACCTTACGAGATATTTCTAAGGGTCCCCTTTGTAATGCTTCGTTAGACGTCTATATCTACTCATTACATCACAGATGATGCTCAAAAGGGCTATCGGGCACGGAAGCGCCGTGGTCCTGCGAGGGTGCGACTGCGAAGTTGTCAAACAATGATTTTGCGAAGCGAAATTATCAAAATCCTAGCACTTGTTAAGTATGAAAGACTATTCAGAGGCTTGAAAGAGTCAATTTATTTTTATAATATGCCACGTCAATCCACTATTGTGTGGCTATTATCTTGGTCCAGAGCCCTCTAAGGTGAGGCGAAAAGCTCCCAGTCAATATGTGATGGCAGACCTTTATCAAAGCCAGACCTAACGGAAATATTACCGGAATGGGAAGTCTATCAAGGACCCTTTTAGCGCCTGCTTTGATATTGTTGTTTAGACACTGGGGAGAAACCACTGACAATGAAGCTTTATTCTCTGAGTTGCTAATATGATCAGCGCTGGTGCGCTCGTGACAAATGTATGCTCAGGGTATTCCCTAATATCAAAAATCTTAAATTTAGATTATCATAGACCATTTCTAGGTCATAAAAATGTCAAAAGGAGGAATAATTGGTTTACTCACTGCATTGGGCTTCATGGCTCAATTTGCTAGTGGTCAACTCGAACCCGAATGTAATCCGCTTCACGCGACGTGCCAACCGAACGAGGCTTGGTCGAAAGACGATTACTATATTGATTTTACGAAGCAATCAGGCCCTCCATCGGAATGGACGATTGGAAGTTCGGAGGCTGTCAAATTCACATCTAATGGAGCCGAGTTTTCTTACTCGAAGAAAGGGGATGCACCGAATATGTGGACTGACTTCTACATGCTTGGCGGTCGTTATGACATTGAGATGAAAATTGCCTCAGGCCAAGGCGTGATTAGCAGCGCGACTCTCTGGTCAGATACCCAAGACGAAATCGATTATGATTTTTCTGGTAACCAGTTCGGTCAAACCCCTTTCCCACCCAAGGATGGTGTGTGGACTGTCGAGACCAATCTCTTTGCTCAGGGAAAGATGTGGGATGGTGCGGCAACTCGCCAGAAGGATTCATATAAGCCAGCAGACCAATTTCATAAATATTCCGTAGAATGGGATGAGAGTCATATCCACTGGTTTGTCGATGACAAGATTGTCCGCCAAGTTCACCCTAAGGACACTCCCGCCGGTTTCACCTTTCCCCAATCTCCGATGAAGCTCAATCTTGGTATCTGGGGAGCTGGTGAACCAGGAAACGACGCCCGAACAATCCAATGGGCTGGTGGCGAGATCGATATGAAAGGAGCTCCTTACACTCTGTACGTGAAGAGTGTCAATATCACGAATAAGTATCCCGCCTGCCAATATAAATATCAAGATAATGTATGTATAATCCACCATCTATGTATTACCTAGGGGAATATTTCTAACAATATATAGACTGGGAAGATCAGCTCTATTGAGAAGGTTACTGACGGCTGTGATTTACCGAATGCTGAGCTCCGCAAGAGGGACTATTCTATGAGTCCACCAGCATCGACTGCTACCGAAGCCGAATCATCTCCTGCAACGATTGTGTCTTCTCCATCTACCGGTTATCCCACTTCCGATGGATATCCCACGTACCCGGCCAGCGAATTGACATCTAGCCATTCGTATTCGTCGTATTCTCTTGCCCAGTCTTCTGAAGTATCTCCAGCTAGCCCATCCGCCAGCGGCCATTCGACTGCCTCTTCCGCGGATGAATATCCTACATACCCAGCTAGTTCGCCTTCTGCAAAATCTTCGTCTTCTTTGGAAGGGTATCCCACAAGCGATGCGGAGTCTCCATCTAGCAGCCATTTGTCTGCTTCTTCTGTTCACCCTGCGTCTAGTGCTGGGCCATCTTCAGCTGCTGCTCATTCATCTGCCGCCTCAGTTTCCGAGTCTTATGCTACGTATCCGGCTGCTAGTGTATCATCCGACAGCCATCTAAGCTCCTTTGTTGAGTCGGCTTCATCAACTGCGTCTGGACCGGTAAAATTTTCCGAATCCTCTTCTGGCGGATATCCCGTTAGCCCCCCGGCTAGCAGTGTGCATCCAAGTAGCCCGTCGAGTAGCGATGGATATCCAATGAGTTCTCCAGCGAGCAGCAGTCGTGGAATTCTAAGTAGTTTAAGCTCTCTTATCTTGGGAACATCTAGTACCGCATCGGTTGTGTCTAGCTCTAGCGTAGCGAAGGATACCTCTTCCACGGCTTCGTTAACAGCGTCTGGCTCTATTCCGGTTAGCAGTGCTGGAACTGGTGCGGTTGGCTCAAGTGGTTCTTCGAACTCACCGGGACAGAATTCTGGCTATCCGACTTCGTCTCCTTCAGTGGCCCAGTCTGGTGCTTCTAGCTCAGCAACCGAGTCTACGAATGAATATTCGATGTCCTCCGGCAGCCCGACAAGTATCCGGGGCGATATTACATCTACGGTATACTCAACAAATATATACACCGTCACTTCTTGTGCTCCGACCGTGACAAACTGCCCTGTCGGTAAAGTAACCACAGAGTTGGTCTCTTTATCTACAACGATCAGTTCCGCCACTGAGGCAGAATCCAAGCCAGCCACATCAAGCGCTATCAATTCAGCCAGCACTTTGATACAGCCAAGCTCATCTGCTAAGCCTTCAAGCGTTTCGTCGGAGGTTGGCTCAACAGTTAAGACAGGGGCTTCGTCCCAATCTTATTCGGTCTCTGCTCCGGCCTCCTCTCCATTAACTATGCCAAGTACGTACAGCGTTAGTAGCGAGATTACTACGTCGATCATGTCTACTGTGTACTCGACAAACGTTGTTACTATCACGTCATGCGCCCCCTCAGTTACGAACTGTCCTGTCGGAAAGGTGACTACTGAGACTAAATCTCTATACACTACCATCTGCCCGGTTACCCAGACTGTTCTTGATGGTACTACGTATGGCGGAAGTGAGACTGCGAAGGAAGTCCCTCCAACAGGTGGTTTGAGTTATTCGATGAGTTCATTCCATCCGACATCAATTGAATCATCTGCTTCGCCTAGCTCTAGTATTCTATCTCATTCGAGTGGTCTGGTGAACTCCGCGAGCGCTGGTTCCTCAGTGATCAGCTCTAGCAGTGCCCAACCGGTGGCTAGTTCAGGAAGTTCTGTCGGGATAAGCTCATCAGTACCAGGTTCTAGCAGCGGTTATCTCATGAGTAGCCCAGTAGTTTCTGTGGGAGCAAGTTCCTCGATGCTCAGTTCTAGCGTCGTAGTTCAAAATTCCACGGCGTCTACTCCTGGAAGCCTTCCTGCAGTGTCATCGCTGACTTACTCTGCTTCCGGCCCAGCTTCTAGCTCCTCAGCACTTCCAGTGGCTACCGAGTCTTCTGTGCAAACCCAACCAATTTCTTCATACGCCACGCAGGGAACTATCACAGCCTCCAGCCGTGCCTTGACAACATCCACTGTATACACGAGCAGCATTTACACCATCAGCTCATGTAAACCCGGGGAGGCTGAATGCTCTTCTAAGATTGGCTCGGTTACGACTGAGACGGTTCCCCTTTACACAACAGTCTGCCCAGTTGGGGAGACTGAAACGGCGAAGGCGGAAAGTACCACCAGCCAGGCTGTGTCTGTCTCTCTTGGAAAATCCAGTGCTACTCCAGCTGTATCATCTTACGGAGCGTCTTCCGTATCCAGCTATCCAGTTGAATCAGGTCCTTCTCAAGCTGCGTCATCTCATACAACACCTGCACAATCTGATGCAACATCTGCACCATCTTACGCAGCGTCTGCGCCATCTTACACAACGTCAACTATCTACTCAACTAATATCTATACTGTCACTTCCTGTGCCCCCGATGTCACCAACTGCCCCGCAAAGGGTTCAGTAACAACCGAGGTCGTCGCTGTGTCTACCACGGTTTGTCCTGTGGCGGAGAACTCCAAGGGCGTTCCAGGCTCAAGCGTCCCTGTCGCCGGCGGATCGCAGTACACCACAGCCGCTATCACGTTCAGTAACACTCTTAGCGGCTCTGTCATCGTGGTCACTTCGACTATTAGCTTTGTCGACACGCCGAGACCAACTTCATACTACCCGACCCAAGGGGCCGGCACGACTAACTCTGCAGGAACTGCCGCTGTTGGATCTAGCGCACATGTAACCAAGCCGGGCACAACCATAACACTTGGTACTTACTTCACAAGCTTCATCGAGTATGACACAATTACGCAACAGCCCCCGGTGTCTGTCTCTTCGGGCGCAGTTCCTACTAGTTACTACACCGGGTCTACAGCAACCGCTGAAGTCCCGAGTTACCAGATGAGTCAAGCATCTAGCATCGTGGGAGTGGGTTCTAGCTCAGTTCCCGTCGCTGCCGGTGCGCCTTCAAGGTTAGCTCCTTTTCCTTACCTTTTCCTAACCCTATGTTCAGCATTCGTAATCATTAAAGCTTCCTTGGAGTAAATCAACTAACGATCTTCCTAATTAGCCACCCCGCAGCACCATATGTGCCTGGAGGGTCTTCGTACCCTATGTCTCCTGACACCGATGAGACTACTACGCTTACCTCTTCCCTCACCAACACGCACACCGTCACTCAGACGCACCCGGGCAAGCAGGCAAGCACGTGCGCGTGTGACCAGCCGACCGTCTACGTGACCGTCACGAGCACTGTCCAGCCGCCTTTCCCTAGTAGTTATCCCACAGGGACGGCTCCGGCTAGCGCGTCGGCGCAGGGAGCGGATACATATCCGACCAGCAAACCTGCCGGTGGTATTCGAAGATGGCTTAGACGAGGACACGGTCACGGTGAACACGGACATTGATGAGTAAACGAGATAAATGAACATATTACTCAGGTAAGTAAAGAAGGTCGGAACTCATCTTGCATATAGTAGGATGGCGTCTATAGGATTTCTTTTGTCGGCATATTTTTGGGATTTAAAAAACTTGTACCGGATACAATTACAGCTTCTATCTATATACATATTCTAGGCTAGGGGGTTTATAAATAAATTTGTTCAGCATATTCCCATGATTTTTTGAGGACGGCAGGTTTGCCTCGGATGTCGTGAAAAAAGAGCTAACTTCAACCTACCTTAGCTATGTGATTACTGATCCTTCACTCATCGCTTTAATTTGCCGACTTCCGAGTGAGATATAAAAGTATTACGTTGCGCGTAATAGCCCTGGCGAGGCGAAATAGCCTCACTTAGTAAGAGCAGTAAAGCGGCCAATAGCCTTTGAATGTGGCGATGTTTTTGTCACTAATTATACCCTCCATCGTTGATCCCATTTCTCCGGATACGCTATCTATCTACCTAGGTACTAGGTAGGCAGTTTAGATTCCATATCTCGCTCAATATCTGGATGCACCTAAACTTAGAGGTTTCTTCCGCCTTTTCTGTTGACCTGTGATCCATTAAGCAAAATACCTAAAGATATATTGGCCAAGAATTAGTAAGATATCCGAGTAGCTTCTCAATGCGTACTGGTTAATTCCTGTGCCAAGTTTATAGACATCCTTTCAGCCGCTTGGCTTTCTTGGGTGGATCGCCTGTATTGCTGGGGCTCTTAATAAGTAGAATCTATAAAAACAAAAGATGATCAATCAACGGGAAGGATGAAGCTTTATTCCTTAATCGTCTTGGCCCCCACAGTTATTCCATGAGATAACTTAACCCCTGGTAAAATATGCCTACTTAACCTACCTCAATAATTTTTTGCCAAGTTAAATATTAGGTAATTATATTGTGGACAAAAATTGCTATAAACTTTTCGTTAGACATGACCTGGGGTGAAAACTGACTGTGTCTAGGCTTAATCGAATCTAATTGGCTAGTTTCCAAGCGAGCTTGAGGTTGGCCTCTTCTATGAAGATTTTAATGCTGTCATAACTCTAAATAGTGAGTAGGATTGCCGCTTTTCTTATATGAAGGGTTAATACAGCACAGTTCTTTTGTTAATTAGCCCATTTGGACGGGTTATCACATAAGCGCGTTACCGAGACACGCGTCCATCGCTATTGTCGAAGCTCGAAAGGGTTAAGTGCGGCAAGCTCCAGGATGTCTTATTTGCTGGGGAAGCTTACGTGATACGACTATCACCCAAATTGGAACATCGGCCCGCAGGATGTTGCCGGATTTCGTTGGCTGGCGGACATACAATACATACCTAGGTACATAATTGTCGTTCCATATGCAGGTCTGACATTCCACGTAGGCAGTGCCACCTGATTTTGCAGTAGGGCCGAGATCGGTTGAGCTTGTGTATGTGATAAGTGCTGCACATACAGATCCAATAGCCCCGGAGCCTCCTGTTTTTAGTGTGCCAAAAGCCGATTACCTGATCCCTTGGTGGACGATGGATGATAGCGGGCCGTCGTATACCCCACCGCATGGGTATGGTATCCAATCGGTTGGTTCTCTTCCCCATGTCCCTTCTATCTAAATATATAAGGGCTGGAGAAAGGACGGACATGCCGGTCGGAGAATTTATGTCTTCGATCTCTTTGGGTAGGACGACATTGCTTCACGACAATGTACATTCATCGTACGAACTAGGCTCAGATAGGGGCTTAGCTGACCAAAGGTGGTAATATGTGCCGATCAGCTGCTCGTGAAGATGATCAGCCCTACAATGCCTGGAAGTGAGGTTATTACGGGGACGATTTATTTAACAAGCCGACTTCTACTCGTCGGTTCGTATTTTCGTCGACCCTAGGTGCAAACCATAAGGGTAGAAGGTCACTGCTTTTCTCGTTTCCAAACTACCGGTACTCACCCGTGAGTAGCGATCGCAAGTTTCCACTACCGCTCATTGCCGTCTACGCCCGGGTTCAGAGCAGGATGTCTAACGTACGCAATATTACAGTGCCGTGGGTACCTCTCGATGAGTTCGATTGGTCGTTTGCACGTAGCGGACCGCTCCCCTGGAACTTGACTGTCTGGTAGGATGACTCCGGATCCGAGATCCATTGATTGATCGTGAGGTAGTGACTAATCCATAATCATAGGTCCATCATAGCCGTTTTTACTGCTTTGCCGTAAGCTTCTCTCTTTTTCTTGATCTCTGAGCTTAGAAGTCTAGACAATAGCCAAACTTTCCCGCGAGTGAACTCGCTGACTCATGACTATACAGGATCTGGACGACTGTCGAGCTCACATTCTGGGTCTTCTATACCTTCGAAAGATGGCGTGGGGCTTATTTTTACTCGGTTTTGGGGACGACTTGGGGGGTCACGATCCATGCGGTTGGCTTTGTCCTCAAATTCTGCGTGCCTGAGGTGAACTGGGTCCTGAGTACAGTACTCTCCGAAATTGGTTGGGTCGCTGAAGTATGCGGATTCAGCCTCGTCCTGTGGTCGAGACTTCACCTGGTGATTCCTGGACACACCAAGCTTCTGCGTTATGTTCTCGCCATGATCATCATCGACGAATTCTTAATCGGTGTACCGACCGTCGTGTTCCAATTCTTGGTATCGGGTCCAGCCACGCATGGCAAATACGTCCCACACATGGAGATCATGGAGCGCGTACAGATCATGTGGTTTTCCGTCCAAGAAACCATTATCTCAGGCATCTATGTGTGGGGAACAATGCAGTTGCTGAAGCTATCGCTCAACAGCAAGGCTAAGACTACATTGGCGTTCCTGATTATCGTGCAGGTGCTTGTCGTGCTGGCCGACGTCCTCGTTACCGTGCTTGACTATCTCGGATACTATACGCTGAAAGCCGTGTTGCATTCGTTCGTTTACGCCTTCAAGCTCCAAGTTGAATTCGTAGTCTTAAACGAGTTCAAACATATCGCCAAGGGTGGTATCACTGGCGGCAACGGATCGCTTGGGATAGGATCTGCCGGCTTTTCCATCTTTAACAACAACAATGTCGCTCTCGACATGCCCAAAACCAGAGACGGTAGCCCTGTGCATAATAACTCCGGCGTGACCGTGGTGGGGTCTGCCCAGGGATCGCCATCGTCGAGAGCGATAGGATCCGATGCCACGTCCGGGGCGCAGAACGAGAACGCCGAGCAGGAACCCGACGCTTTGGAGCTACAGTACCTAGGGAGGTACGGGAGAGCTGTGTGATTTTAACAGAATTTTTGTACGGCATTTATGGCGGGACTTTTGATATTTGAGATTGGATACCCCGACTTCTGCCTCGGCAGCTCTGTACGTTTTAACCTTGAGACATTGGGTCAGCGATGCATTTACATAGGAGTTGGTTGATTTAGAATAGTGTGACGCCATCACATTTTGTACTAGCATTATGCAGACAAATACCTTTCCCATACTCTATTATAAGAGCAAAGTGATCGTGATGTACCCGTTACGTAAGCTATGGGATTGATCTCGGATTTTACCCATAGCTTCCGGCAATTCGTATGGGATCTAATTCATAAACAAGTGCATTTACTGTCGATGAATATTTTCAAAAATCGTAACGCAATTTCCTGGTTCATAATGTTTGGCTGCATTTGGGTAAAGATACTTGAGTTGGCTATGTGCCGTCTCCGCAACCGTCTTCGAGACGTTGCGTCGCTCGTAATTCCAAAGACTGCCTTTTTCTCGGCGACTCTTTTGATCATGGCCGACTCATTTGCAGTAGAGATATCAAGAGTCTTATATCTGTAAAGGTTGATGTTGTATTTAAGTTATAAAGTTCAGGATGAAACGAGAGAAAATTTCCTTAGTAATCTGCCCGACTGGTTACATAATATGTTATGTAGCACATTACATAGCGCATTACATACCTAGCATATTACATAATTTACAGCTTTGAGTGATGTCGGGTTATGTAATCAGGGTCTCTTGACTAAGCATCTTCGGACTGGAGGTAAGAGAGGGGCTGTGAACCTCAGGATTGCTTGTATACCTTATATCGCTAGTAGCTGGGAAGTAATTTTAGTATAGGGATAGGACTCGATCCTTCAGTCGCGTGGTTAAGTCCATGAAGGGTCGAATGCGCATCGTAGGTAATATTTAATGCACAAGTCCATCCAACGCCGTGGTCGCGTTAGCAAGAACGGGCAAATTTGGTCTAGTTAGGTAATAGCCATTGTTGTCATTCCGGCTTGTTCCTATCGAGTTTTGTCTGGCCGGGGTGATGATTTAATGTGATATTCGTTCGTCTGTCTTCTGGAGGCGGGTGAAAAGTAAAAGAACTTCGATTTTTCCAAGGATGATAAATAAAGCACATTACGTAATTAGGAGGAATTAAGTAAGGAAATGCTTATGAGATCATTACCTAACGCTCTCAGCTACAACTTTAATGATGTAATCAAAATCTTAGGTGTGGTGGCAGAGCTTATGTAATCGAGGGTTTAAATCAAAATTTTTAGTTTCAATTTGAATTTTCGAACTTAGAAAATCTAACATCATTACCTTGAAAACAATACCAGCGCGCGGATGAAGTTTGCTTCCTTTGGTCGTGTGATTCGATTTTTCTTAATTAGGGAACCCGCGTTCAACTACCTACTAAGGGCCACTAGCGATCCTGTTCGGGGCCTGGACCAGTGCAGCCTGAGGCTATGTAGTCTGGCGTAGAGTATGAAGTAATATGAGTTTTTGAACTAGTACAGAGTTCTTACAAGTTCGACGACTCTTTCTTCCCTTTTTTCGCTCCCTCTTCTCTTAAAAGCGCTTGTAAGCGTAAATCATCTTGCGAAAACAATCCGATGGCCTCCTGTTTCCAATCTTGATAACGTGAGACACTTTTGGGATCGTGGGCAAAAGTCTCTCTAAGGCCTTGGAACAGAGCCTCAAATTCGGCCTTGTCATCAGGAACCCCACCACCTAGAAAGAATAGGTAGCGCTGCCATTGTCGGCCCTTTAACACCAGTCTGGACAAGTCCTGTCTCCCTCGTTTCTCGAATATCTTGGCAAACTCGTGCTCCTCTTCTGACAGGTTGTTTTTCCCATCATAAAAGTCCGCTACCGGCCACATCATACATGGTGAGTTGAAGGCTACCTCCTTGGCTTCGGAAGAAGCAAACTCCCAATCAATAATAGCGGTAATGTTGTAGTCGTTGTCTACAAGGATGTGGTCACCTTTATCATCGTAGTGTTTCAGATAGAATGGCCCGTTTGTCGAGGCGGACGAAGCCATGAGCGCCCGGAGATTTGCGAGGCGCCATTTGAAGCTCAAGTAGTTGTCTACAGGAAGATCAGGAATCTCACCGTCGTGAATGGCCTCAAGGTGACGATGAAGCACGGCTGTGTAAGCATACTCTAGCGTTGCAAAAGGCCCGAGCGGTCCATCCAAAGTCTCGAACCAAGGCTCCTGAGCGAAGCCGCCAATCTCGACCAAGTTTTCATTAACTAGGGAATCCGAAAGACTGATTGATCCGGTCATTTGAAAGGGGTGCTTTTCGAGCTCGAGAAAGATATCTGCTAACTGCTCCATGACTTTGGTTCGCTGCTCTCCATTTGCACTGTTCCAGTCCAAAGGCTCTCCCGATATCTTGTCCATCAGAATATACGAAGTACCGACAGGATTACTAGGGTCCTCCGGTTGATGGTAATGTACACGAGGCGCGGGCACATCTGTCTGAGCTAAAAATTGGAGAGTCGCGACCTCACTGAGGAAAATGTAATTTTGGATGTCAGCCGGAGGTAAGAGAGGGTCCTGGAGTCGAATCCTTGCGATCCAGGTCACGCCATCGTCGAAATTAATGTCAAGGTGGCAGTTCTGGCCGCCACATTGGCCAGAGACAATGTCTATTCGAGAAGCCTGATCAGTGTTTTCGTCAAAGACAGGCACACGACATGGAATGCCCTGCCGAGCTGCGCTTGCAAGCGACTTGAGAGCTGCAACATTGATCTTTCCCAACAGGGTACCTAGGTAGCGTTTGTTAGCTATGGCATATTCGGCGGCAAAGGTGTCTGCATCCTTATCCTACTTTTAGGTTAGCTGTCTATACGCTCAAGCCCAGGCACCAAGAGGAGCGTTATTACCGAATCACGTACCTCGGAAGGGCATTGATGAAGGTCCGAGTTCACATGCTTGGAACACCAATGTCTGGCGCAGATCATACAACTACCCAAACTGCGTGCGGCTGGGTTGTGGCATTCACTGACGTCGCATTTTCGGAGGGCCATCTCTTTTGGTAATCCTGTAATCTTGTATAGGTCCCTTATGAGTGAGAAATTGCTGTGTAGATAGGTGCCTAGGTAGGTATGATTGCTGTTTGCTATCAATTGAAGTGGTGGGCCGACCTATGGCCGTAAGGGAGCGAGACACTGCACTGTAATATCGCTACTCCGAAGATATCGCCCCCCCTAGCTGCTCAGATACTGACTCAATATATCAAACAGCGATGTCGAGGAAAGGTGCTTCTATATCCCACAATCACGCAGACCGGCGCTGTGATCGCTACATTGCCAATCTCTTCGTCCCCAACCCTTGCGAAGAAAATGCACCTTGTCCCGCATTGCTCAATAGTATCTGTTTAACAAGTCTTGAGCTACCAGCTTGTTGCTCCTAGGATTACAATGCAGAAAATCATGTAATCAAAGGAATTAAGTAAGAAAGTGCTTATGAAATCATTACCTAATGTTTTACAATTATATAATCATCTTAGTAAGTCTTTGATTTAATTGCTATTGGTACCTAGCCAAATACTGAACCGACCGGGTTTCAAGCAGCTGGATGGGGTACGCTGGAATTTACAGGGCTTATAGCGCTTGAATCTATTAAAACTATAGTTAGTTTAGCGCATAGCTCCCGTTTATAAATGAATTAGAGGCTTAGGTGGCCCGGGGACCAGATTAGGTACCTATAAAGATTAGGTATTTTTGAATATCCCCGATCCAGTTCAATAATCAACTTAACAGTCAATTCACCAGTTAAATACTTATTAGGTACTCAATTAAATAAGTTGTCAGTTCAACGGTCAATTAAACAATCTATTAAACAGCCCTTAAGTGAGGTCAAAGATTAGTTAAAAAACCAGTCTAACGAACAATTAATTGAATAGTTAGTTGAATAGTTAACTGGAGTTACTTAAGATAGCTTTAATAGACTTAAGTGTTATAAGCCCTATAAATTACAGCGTGCCCCTGCTTGAAAATAGTAGGTTAAGTCATGTGTAAAAAGATGTGCCCGGTTGGTAGGGTTTCCTCACTTGCGCGCTAGCCTGATTCCAAGATGCGGCTGGGATCATCTCGGAGCTGAAATGAGCCTCCCGCAGAATTATTATTATTATTTTTCCTTTAATACCTAGTACTTCTAGAATGCATTGCCAATGCGTAGGAAATGTTCTTTGCGTTGCTCTGTTCCAACATTAGCTTCCCAACCATCTTGTACTGATTAAACTCCGACTAACCCGACCCCGCTAAAATATCGCCATGTCTTCACCTAACCCCACCTACATCCCGTCGCCGAACTGGGATATACCCGCCGACAGCGACATAGTGGTTCTTGGACACCTAATTAAAGATCCCAAGAATCCACAGAGCAAGGTTCCTAAGAGTAGCGACGACCCTATACCGCCGCCAAAGATCTATGAGGGAGAAAAGACCGACTGGCAGACCACTCTCGAGCGGGTGCGCTCGGGCAGGATTGGACTCTGGGCCAAATGCTTGCAGTTTATCGAGGGACAGCTAAGTTTCAGCCAACTCAAGTCGTCGATGGAGGACCACAAGTTCAATAGCTTGGAGACAAGATATTTTCTGCCGGACGACGAATATATATCGCAGGCGCTCGAGGATACTGGCGTACAGGCGTACTTTCAGGTGCACAATTGGCGGAAGCCGGTTTACTTGATCACTGGGATCAAGATAGCCAGAGGAGCCAGCGTAAGCACCGAGAGTAATACCGAGAGATCGGTGCAGGCCGAATTGAAGGCGGACGCAACGGGCGCAGGTGTGCCCGTTGAGGTAGGACCTGAGGCCAGTTGGGAGTCGAAGAACAAGAGAGGCATCTCGTATGGTGGGTCAACCGACTACATCTTTGCCTACCAGCTCACGAGTATGAAACCGAAGAAGGGTGGTAGGGAATTCGCGAGCAAGGATTATGTGAAAGGTGCTGTGTTTGGGAAGGGAGAGGAAGACAATGATGTGGAAGTGAAAGTTCGAGATGTTTTTGATATTGATGAGGTTACTAGTCTAGGGTTTTCCGATACTTGGGAGCAAGTGGACGTTTGAAAGTGACTTAGGTACCTACCTAGTAGGTAAATGACTGTTGCGTTAGTCGCTATAATTACAACCCTGATGATCTGACAACATTATACGAGTCCCTAAAAATATCCGATAGGCAGCTGAAGGGATACTCTGCGGATACTAGATAGGTGCCTGCCTACCAGGTACAGGTCCCTAGACTGTAGTAATTAGTGCCTAGTAGGTAGGCTAGGTTTACGGGTACCTATTATCTTAAATTTTAACGATTGTTAGGTACCTACCTACACTTAGTGGTACCCTGTAGGGTAGTTTGTCCATTGTATCCCAGTGGATAGCCGCTATAGCTCAAGGATCTCTATCACTAAAGAAAGACTTTATATCCATCAGTGCAATTGTACGACGAGCTAAACCTTTGTGGCACTTACTAACAATATCAATAATATTTCTACTCCTACTATAACTATACTTTTCACTCTCAGGTATCGTCCGCTCTTTCTTAACGCCATGAAATCTTGCGGTACCTAACAGTAGAAGGTACGTAATTAACCGAATAAAACGCTACAAGTCTACCCCTCCTTCAGTGTCTCCGCTATATCTTCTAGAATCTTGTTCTTGTCTAATGACTTGACATTCAAGAAATCCCAAGGAAGTAAACTCTTCGTACCACAGTTATGCCTCTTTTGCATATGACGCCTTAAAGCCGCCAACATGCCGTCCAGTCGCCGCAGGTCCTCTGAGACATCTTTGTAGATGGTTTGGTTCTCTGGCGAAGAAGTCGCCATCATGCGGACGCATCCCAATAGGTTTGCCGCCAATGCCACTGCTACGGGAGTGGCATACGAGGTCCCGGACACATACTTGGTGACCTGCCCATCTGGATTTTTCGGAGCGGCAACTTTAACAGGGACACCTTCTCCAAATGCATATAGAATTGGATCTGAATTCCCTTCAAAAGGATTGAACGAGGATACATCCCCGTAGCCGTCAGTCGAGCTAATTCCAATTACCGACCGGTCTTTTGCTGGCCATGCCATCCGTTTGTGAGCGCCATCGTTACGCGTGGCGGCGAAGAACAGCGGTGGTTTGCTACTACTAGAGGCCTTATCTATGGCGTTGCGAATCGCTCGTATCGGCTCGTCGAATCCAAAACACATTACGATCATGTCGACTTTCCATTCGGTAGTTGCGTATTCGATAGCCTAAATTAATCAGCGTGTCATTCACCTAGGCTTTTTAAAAGTGGTTACCTCGACGATTCGTTTATGAACCTGAGCGGCTATTCCAGGGTCTGCTAAGTCATTCCTAGTCCTGAAAACCTTTGCGACGTGCAGGTCAGCCGCCGGAGCAAACTCAAGGATGATCTGGCCCACACGAGAGCCATGGCCATCCTCATCAACCATCCAGTCATGGATAGCCTTTCCCTTTTTGGGGGGAACAAAGCTCCTAGAATGATCAACACTGATTCGCCCCGCTTCTTCATAATTTTCCTGTAGGGCTCCTGGGAGTTGCAGACCCGTATCCAGAACTGCGATCTTGACACGTGCCGCCCTTTGAGTTACCTTCGGCAGCCTTTCGCATCGATCTTGGCACTCATAGAACATGTCATGCACACCCCTCAGGCCCCCGAGCCATTCCTCGGCCGCCTCCCGCCTATAAAAGTGTCCGGTGTCAGTAAGCTGGAAAATTGGATGTAGGTAAATTCATACTTTTCCGGTCGATTTTCGTACTGATGATCAAAAGATCCAGTCCTATCAGATTCCTTTGCCCGCGCGATGTCCGTGTGCAACGTTTTCAATTGGATCTCGTAGGTGGTGCTGAGAGCATCTTCAAGAGGATACAGAATCCTTTCGAAAATATACTTCCTAATCTCAAAATCTTTTATATTTTTCTTGTCAAGATCGTTGCTCCTGAATTCTTTGGGGTCGATGCAGGCCGAGATCGCCTGAAGGAGCCCCTCGGGAACAGTTCTTGACCGACCTGTTCGACAAATTCTGGCCCATTTGTCCATGCACTCGAGTGCAACAACACAGCGGTCTTGGGGCTCCTTAAATTTAATTGGGGCTCCACGCGCTATCTCAAGAAGCATGATGCCTAGGGAAAGAATATCAGGGAACCGATGTGGCTGGTTGAGCCCTGGTGGTGACTTCCTTTTCGTCAGAGAAGAACATCTCGTCGTTAGGTAAGGTTTGGTAATGTCAGGCAGTAATCTCGAGTGAGACACTAAGAAACAGATATTCTCACTGTTGAGACTTTCCTGCAGCCACGGCCCTCCGACGAAGTGTACGAGGGACGTTGCCAGCACGAACGAAAGGATTAAGCGGTCTTTTCCTTCGACAGATGAGAGCGGGGACTCCCGGCTGTCCCTGTTCAGTTGAAGGAGGTCTTTCAAAGACTTAAACTCGCTTTCCTGCACCTGAGGGGAGGATAACTGATTGATCTCAACGTCAGCATTTAGCTGCCATAGCCTTTCTGAAAAAACGACCATCCTTGGCCGGATTCCTGCCTTCACATCTCGGATAACCCTGCAGAGGCCCTGCTCAACTTCAACGTGCTCGGCACGCTCATAACTAATTACCTGATTAGCTATGTTCAGGGAAAAGCCGGCCAAAGATAGGATGCTTGGGTAGGTAGTTAAAGCAGGACAAAGCTTCCTGAGTCGTTGTTACATAGTCTAAGCTCGACTCACAAACTTACTCTCGGTTCTTCACGGAAATTTCCGTATCTTGCCACTCGGTCTCGCGCGAGTTAGCAGTAGGGAATAGTATTCGAAAAAGGGCTTTACTATTGGAAAGGACTTGGCCCGGAGTTGGGGCCGTCTCAAACCGTTGATGATGGGTAAGATTCAATCGCGTCTTACGGTTAGCATGAGATGGGCTGATTGAACATTGGCAAGCCCAATTCTTCTCTATCACGTTAAAGAGTGTCTTGGTGAGTTTCCACAAATGCTTCCAAGGATAATCTGAGAACCTTATCGGGCATGACGAGTCGAAGTCTGCTCCGAACGGTTGGAAGCTGAAGAAGAAGCCAAGCGCTCGGTCAAGATTTTGCAACAGCCGCTCTCGCTTGTCTACGCGCTTATTGTCGATTCGAATGATGATAGTTAAAGCGTCCACGAACTTTTCATCAGGGCTATAGTCCTCGGGCAGGATCCTTCTAAGAGCACGCAGTTTAGGGAAAGTCTCGTTTTCCTTTCTGCGCTCAAGACCGATTCGCTTGCATGCCAATCCCACCTCATAGCTTTTCCAGGATAAGAAACGAGATTCGAGCTCACTCAAGACCCCCAAAAGATTGTTTCGAACTTCATCTTCATCTGCGGACATTCTTTGCACCTATTCTGTTGGGTCCCACTTGAAAAGAACTGCATGTAAATTGAACATCTTAGCCTTAAAATGAAGGTACCCTGAGTTTACGAAGGGTTATTGTGTTACTTATGATCCTCGTCTAAATTCCTTATTAAAAATTTCTTATCGTAGTAATTTTGCTACGGCTGGTGTTAGTTAATTTTAAATTTTGTAAATTCTATTAAACCTTATTAGTTCTTAACTTTTATAATATTTTATTAATAAGATTTATATTAAAAATAAGTTTTTTTATTAATTAAATTTATTTAAAAAATTAATTTATATATTTAAAAATAAT